>OZ014562.1:790026-1010661 GCA_963966155.1 Clivina fossor | reverse complement strand
TAAAGTGTCTACTTTTGAAATACGTATTCGGTGTGTATTATTTACTCTACCGAACCACTGATATCTGACAAATATTAATAAAATATTTGTCACTTAAATCAATATACATCTGCAATGTAGCTGAGCCGAGAAAAACTTATCATTTAAATTAATTTTATTGTATCCGATTGAAGATTGAAAAAAAATTACATATTTATACTTATAACAACTTGAATTTATAGAATTTTCTAGGCTGGTATGTCCTGGTTGACTCTATCCTTGTCGCAGACGTTTCACCAGCCCAGAAAATTTTATAAATTCAATAAAAATTTATATTTTTGTGAGGAGAAATCCAGTTATGCTCAAAGTTATCTTAAAACATAAATGATAGAATAAAATTTTTGTTACTATGTATAATTTTACAATATTATATAAAAATTAAGATATTTATTTAAAATATGAATTATTATTTCATAGCTATATATATATATATATATATATATATATAATAAAAAATGTTGACTTTATATAAATGTTGAAAGGAAAATTATTGGGATTAGAAGTCAAAACAGAATATGATATTAATAACTCAATTCATTGTATACGTTGCGAGCTTTCGGAGGTTGCTTGTCTCCTTCATCAGGCTGACAATGGTAGAGAATTCTGTGTGTTCTTTATCAACAATATTTAGAAATTATGTCCAAATGGAAAAACCAATCCAGATAACAAAACAGTGTTTTTTTGTAATAAGATTAAAACTAAAATACCATTAAATATATAACAATTTGTACGTCAAAAATTAAAATTGTATTCTTATATATAAATAAAAATAAAAATAAAAACTAGTTATAAGTAATTGTCAGTAATATAAAAATTCTTAAATTTTTTCACAATACCAAATGTAAAAGACGTTAGACACGAATTAATTTTTAATTACTAAGAAGCTTCTTAGCAATTAAAAATTAATTCGTGTCTAACGTCTTTTACATTTGGTATTGTGAAAAAATTTAAGAATTTTTATATTACTGACAATTACTTATAACTAGTTTTTATTTTTATTTTTATTTATATATAAGAATACAATTTTAATTTTTGACGTACAAATTGTTATATATTTAATGGTATTTTAGTTTTAATCTTATTACAAAAAAACACTGTTTTGTTATCTGGATTGGTTTTTCCATTTGGACATAATTTCTAAATATTGTTGATAAAGAACACACAGAATTCTCTACCATTGTCAGCCTGATGAAGGAGACAAGCAACCTCCGAAAGCTCGCAACGTATACAATGAATTGAGTTATTAATATCATATTCTGTTTTGACTTCTAATCCCAATAATTTTCCTTTCAATATATATATATATATATATATATATATATATATATATATATATATATATATATAGGTATGTATGTATAATATTTTAAAATATAATGTAATTTTTATATTTTATTAAAAATCAAATGTGAATCCCAAAACGTATATGACTAACCAAGAACAAACAACAAAACTTATGAACGCGAAAAAAAGCTTTTGATTATGACAAATACAAAACTACAGGTATGACTATATGTACTAAGCATTGCGAATGAAACTTTACCGCAGACGATTTATAACGATGATGCTGCGATCAACACGTGATGTAATAGAGTTTACGTGTCCAGTAAGCAACTTAAGCAGCTATTATATAGTAAAAAGTTATCAAACATAACTTTATTATCGTAAATTGAATTAAAAATTATGACTACAAAAAATTAGAAGACTACGTACAAGTATGTACGTATTATTTTGTCTTACTTTTTGCTCTAATCTAGATAATTTTTCCGTACAACACGAGGATTCTGTTTAAATAGTGTTTGTAATGTTTCACAAAAACCGAGTGTTTTTATTATTTTTATTTGTTTATACATTATAAAAAAGTTTCACCGAGTACCTACCAACAACGTTTTAAATTAAAGTTATAAGTTTAAGTAAATATATTTTAAATTTATTATTAAAAATTATTCGCATCTCATTGATGGTTATTTATGAAACAAATCCATGAGAAAAGTGAACAACTATAAAAATAATGGATTAGTTGAAAATGAGAGTGAAGCACTTATTATCCTGCCTGCTATACGAATATCGACTATGACAGACCTGAACGAGAATTTTTGGCGGATTAATTAATTATACTCGATTTTCTATTCACGTTCAACTGCAAGAAGTCGTAACTCTGTCTGACAGTATGCAATTTATACTTATACGTCAGCATTGTTACATTTGGTTTTATCAACTTCGCTTCATACTCACAAGTCAAATTTATTCAACTTCTAACCAGTTTTAGTTCCGTCATGCAAATTTGTATATATTTATTTGAATGTCGGAAGTTCAATGAAACATTTTTTTGTTGTTTAATGCCGTAAATATTTTTTCTTACACAATGCGAACGTTTTTCACAATGTATATTTTAATAATACAATGATAGCCCCAATAAATAGTTGCTAGATACTAGTTAATTATTTTATAAAATATTTGACACACTAACTAAAAATTACTAATAATAATAAAAATTAAAAAGCTTTAGGTTGAAGTTCTGTTTAATTTTATCTGCTACCGCCTCCAAAGTTAACACTACACACTATAAACACTGAAAAGTTGGTAATTGACGTACCAAACATTATTATAATGCAATGCGTAAAGTAACCAGCGTTAAAATTTTAATGATGTTATTGAAATCAGATAAAATGCATTATTTTTTTATTATTAATTGTGTGTTAACAATTATTTCTTTAAAGAAAAGGCGTATTAAAATAAGATGAATCATTCTATATTATTTTTAAGTGCAGATAATTTATTAATGAAAATTATATTAAAATAAGATAATTATTTGAAATTTGTCAACAGTGTTCATGGTTATTACAATTTTGACTGCAAGGAAAAAGTGGTATAATATTTGGTACTAAGTCCGTAACATATTCAAAAATAAATCTTCCATATAGCTTTTAGATGATGAATCTGAACAAAGTTTGTAAAGATATATGTCTGTGCGTCGTTCGCTTGCTCGCTCGTTAGTTTTTTGTGATCGCATCTCTTCCTAAACCATTTATCCGATTTGCAACAAATTGTTTGGGTACGTTTGCTATCTATAAAATGATAAAAGCGTAATTAAAGATAGTTGGATGAATATTGCATAATTATCAAAATATTACAATAATGATATAATCAAGTAAAAAAACCAATCGAAAAATAAAATGTCATTTTATAATTTTTTTGTTTTTTTTTTGAAAAACAGTGCAACATGGCCAACTAATTCTATCTACCGTTACTGTCACAGTATTTTTGCCTTTTTCACCACCTTAAAATTCGAATTTCTAAAAATCTTTTCTTAGTGGGTTATATAAGAAATATATTCCCCAAATTTCATGTTTGGTAGTTTAGACTAACATAGGAGGTAGGTACTAAAACATTTAAACATATTTTTAATTAGCTTGTTGCTATATCAATTGTTTGAAAACATTTACATAAATATTATGATAAATAAACAAGTTTTTTCTAAAATTGCTTTTATTAAAATAACTATATTTTCTAAATTTATATTTTACTAATATTAGACTTTTGTGTTAATAAAATTTTGTTAAAATGATTAAATGTGATTGATAATTGACAGCAAAAATAGCAAATAACTGTACCGGATCGTCTTATTGATAACTAAACGCATTCATTCACAAAACAAGATAATATAGAAGAGAAGAATAAATATTATGGAGAATGAAAGCAACAATATATCGTTAGAAACTCGAGAATTCGAAAAAAATTGTTGGATCTGTTTTGAAACAGAAGCTGAAGATAGAGAAGCTCAGTGGTTACAACCTTGTAAATGTAAAGGGACTTCAAAATGGGTTCATCAAACTTGTTTACAACGTTGGGTAGATGAACAACAACGTGGCCAAGCTAGAGGAAGAGCGTTGTGTCCGCAATGTAAAACAGAATATATAATTTTATATTCTGATATGGGAACGTTGGTTGACATATTGGACACATATGATGATATTATTAATAAAAGTTGTCTGTTTCTCTCTTATTGCATTATAATTGGAGCATTTTACTGGTCAGCTATGAGTTACGGAGGTCTTATTTTCTTGCAAATAGTAGGAATTAAAGAAGGTTTTGCTGTATTGAAACAAACACGTCTATTGATATTAATAATTGGTTTACCAGCGATACCATTTGCGTTAATTGTTGGGAAGACACCGTATTAATGGAACATTAACCAAATGACGTCTAATATAAGTTATAAACTTATATTAGACGTCATTTGGTTAATGTTCCATTAATTAGATACATTTTACCTCTTCGAATTGATATTAATCCATTATCAAGAACAAATTTGGAAAGTGATGTGCCCCCGTATTCCGATCTAGTGGTAGCCGCACGTCGTTTTTTCGGTGCTTTATTACTGCCAACATTTGCTATTGTATTGAGAAAAATGTTTTTCAATTCCGTGAAATCAAATTTTTACAAAACCGTACTCGGTGGATTAACATTTATAGTTGTAAAAGGGGCACTGTCGATCTATCGCAGGCAACACCTATATGTAAGACAATGTCTGCGAAGAATTCGGAATCATTCAGAATCATAAATATCTACCTATGTACTTCATGACTCCAACAAACCAATACCAATGAACAAATCGGGATTTGAGATCTGTACTACAATTATTGGTGGGGAAGCGCCTCTAATTAATTTCAATTATTTATTTTAAATAAATATATTTTTTGCATTGTAGTTTTTTTACTTTTAAATAAATAAATTTGTTTATAAAAATTATCTTTATTAGTTCGTTAATTTATAAATATTTTTCCTTAAATCTGACGATAAAATGAGAAATATTCAGTTTAAACTACATAATAAAATTAATAAACTTTCTTGCTAGCTGAAAGCCTTTCTATATGTATTATATATATATATATATATATATATATATATATATATATATATATATATATATATATATATATATATAAAAAGTAAGTAAAAATAATATAATTATATAATTTTATTATCGTAGAACGTTGCCAACTTAACGAAAAATAAATTAAAAAATTTGAAAAATTTAAGTTTGGCTTTATTATTTATCAGAAATTAATTAAATTTTCACTAAAGATTTTCGTAGCGTTCACAAAATTTTTATAATTTTACTACAAATACTAGATTTAGGTAATACTAATAATAAATATTGTATGTTGTTTATGTATAGTGTCCGGAGCGAAAATGTTTTTAAATATTATAGCGTACCCAAAATATTTTAGGTAGAAATTCCCTTTAAAAAAATAATAGTTTTGTAAGAGTTCTTTTCAATACTGCTACACAACAAGTTTATGTGAATTTAAGTTCTCTAGATACATTTTAAAAAATAAATAAATTAAAATTAGAATAAAATAGAATTTCTTAAATCGTATCATTACAATACCAAGCAATTAATTGTTTTCAGAAGGTTGAACATAATTACTTATACGTAATAAAATTATAATGAAATGATGAACTTAATAATATAAAATTTGCCGGCCGGCTTTGCCGGTGCGGGCCCGGGTTCGAATCCCGCTTGGGGCATGGATGTTTGTGTTGTCCAAATTCGTTAAAATACACTTTGAAAATAGTGAAAAAGTTTATATGCTGACTACAAGCCATGAAGCTACGGTCATTAAGGATTAATAAAAAAAAAATATATATAAAATTTGTAGGCGTAAATAGAAATAAAATAAATTGTTCTTTCCAGATGATGTAATTGTTGACATTTAACGCTTTATCGTGCGGGACAGTCTCTGCTGTGTTGCGCACGAGTGTGAAAAAACCTTTTTTATTTAGTCGTTTGTTTTTAGTCTATTTTTATAACTCCACAGTAATAGTTTTTAATTAGTGTAACAAACGTAAATGTTTGTTAAGCATTATTGTGCATCGAACTTTGAGCTAGTGTCAGCAATTTCAACATATATTGAAATAACGTTCAAAGTTTGATTGCACAGTGAACTAGTTATTTATGCTTACGTTGCCTCCCCGCAGAGTCCAGTTCGATGGCCAAAATGTAACTTAAAAGGGGGTTAGCTTCAAGACTGAGGCAGTTACGGTCAACGGAGACTTACGGTTAGAGTGACGGTCAGAGTCGTGTTACGATTCACGGTAAGAATGACTCCGTTTAAGTTACATTTTGGATTCATATTTTATCGCTAAATTTATAAGTAATTATTTTGTAATTGTTCTTATTATATTTGTTTATTAAAGTTATATACATATTTCCTTATATTATCTATCGTAATTATTTAATAACCAAGATCCAAGTGCAACTTTATCTAACCAGATAAAGGATATACTCAGAAGTATAATTTGTCATCTTAAGTTGCACTAAGATAGCAAATTGTTACATTAGTCTATGTTTCTCACAATAGAAATACTATTTTCAGATTTTATGTTTTAACTGTAAATACACTCTTGTTTATTAGTTTGCTTTTTTTTTGTTTCGTTTTTATTGTTATAAAATAGTTACATCATGGGATAGTTTTTAATATAAAAATATTTGCTTTCTCTGTAAAAATTATTTCAAATTTTAACATTATTTTAAAGAAAAATATGATTAATATAATAATATAAGTATATGCAATTTCGGCCAAAAAGTCGGCAACATAAAAGAAAATAAATTATTATTTGTTTTATAAAAATTATTGTTACAGGACTTGTTGGTGCTTATCTAAAAACTAAAAATGCGTTTGCCGGATATACTGACATCACTTCCGTTATAGTAATATTAAAATACGTAATAATAAAAAAATTCAAGTAAACTTATTTTATTTGTAAAAATTTTGAAAAAAGTCATTTGAAAGTTTCAGGATACCATTTTAGGATTCTATAGATATCTTGATATAAAAATACGAAACTAGTATTTTTAAATGTGTTATAATAGTAATTTTTAATTTATTTGAAAAATATATATTTTTTCTCAATTTAATCATTAAGTGACAATATAGTATCATTCGTAGAAATGTGTTACTAGTTAAAATTTGTAGCAGTTGAATGCTATTGAAAATTTTTGTAATTTTTCATAAATAGATATTACCACTTGATGCAAAGTTATTTTATTTTCTCAAATTCACATTATCAGGGCCGTATTTAAGCATAGGCTACATAGGCTGCAGCCTATGGGCCCGCACCACAAAGGGGCCCGCACCACACGTTTCAAATTTAAAGTAAATAATTATTTAATCAATAACCTTTTAAGTATTTTACTTAAATTTTCATAAAACAGAATAACCCGCCTTGCAACCAGTGACAATACACTTCACTAGTACATATAGCTTCATTAGTACTAAGTGTTAGCGCAAAACCAATTAGCCACTAAGATTATTTGATATTTTCATTTCTAAGTTTATTATTTTTTTTTTTTTTAAATACTCTATTTCAATTAAATAAATATAAGTAAAATTTATTTGTTTGTTACATTCCTTTTTTATCTTGCATTTTCCTAACATGTTTATTTAAAATTATAAAATTACAACTCCCCCTCGTAAGGGCCCGCACCACAGGTTCAGCCTAGGGCCCTACAGATCCTAAATACGGCCCTGCACATTATATATATATATATATATATATATATATATATATATATATATATATATATATATATATATATATATATATTATTAGTTTCGTGGAATTATCAGTCAAAAATAAAAACAACTCAATTCAAATTGCAAGCTTTCGGAAAAAAATTATTTCCTTCATCAGGCCAATGGCAGAGTTAAAATTATAAAAATAAATACATGACATAAATATATGACTAGTACTAGTACTATATATATATATATATATATATATATATATATATATATATATATATATATATATATATGACCTCTTTCTATGTAGGCAATATGGTAACGTAATATTAATATTATAATATGCTTGAAAAAAATATGTACTTCACATAATTTCCCTTTCGATAATTTGTGTGTCTAGTTATTTGTTATATCGTTAAACAAAATTTCTCTTAAAAGTTGCAGTCCAATTGAAATTAGATTCATAGCTCTATTATCCAACCGAGTTGCGTAATTGTAAGCCAATGTAGCCAGAGAATACATTATTAAAGCAACTCTACCTCACGGTAGAAGAGGAATTTCGATAATGAATGAAAACAAATTCTTCATCAACAAAATGATTTAACACGTGCTCAATATTCATATTGTCGTCATATTGCATATTGCAAAAATTCTACAACAAAATCCATTTCCAAATTTCACAAATTTAATACATTGTTCTCTGAGCGCTCGTTGCACAATAAATGAGTCACTCGGCGCAAGTTAGACTCGAATTTCAGATCACTTTAATCATGCTACGAGCTCGCTATTTTATGACTTCATTCTGCGTTTAATTTGTTTTTCAAAAGTAATACACATCTTTGGGTCAAAATATACAGATAACGACAGATATTTAAGATTGTCAAAATTAGTGTTTTTTTAAATTAATAATTAAATTAACTACGCCAATGAACCGCGATACAAAAGTCTATATTCTCTTTAATAATGCTTCAAAATTTATAAAAAAAAATTTAATTCAAATACAAATAATTTTATTTTATAATAATATTATGTTAAAGTAAATGAGATATATCGAAATAAAATTAATGTTTTTGTAAATGCAATATACAATTTTTGAACATACCTGTGACAAAAATATTATTTAATTTTTAATTAGAAAATTAAAAATATATAAAATTGCATGCAAATATTTTTAAAATATAAATTGTACTACAATGAATACTTGCGACATACAGTTAAATTATACAACATAGGTATTGCTAAAGTTTGTTAAATTACTAAAGTGTCAAATAATGAATACTAATATTCATTTTTTTTAAAACATAAAGGTACGATACACATAATAATAGCTCATAATAGCTCATGATTTACTTTCCAAAATATAGTTTAAAATATTGTACTGATTTTTTTTAAGTTTTTCTTGTTTTGGCTTTTATGGACCTTACGTTTTGGATTTTGAAATAAAACACATGAATTTCATATATTTCAATCATTTTAGAAATAGTTAAAATATCTTTTTATTTAAAGAAATAGGACGTTTCCGAAACAGGTCATCATATGTCATTTCCAGCTGTTGCAATTTTATGTTACAATGTTTTTCAAAATTTTAATACATTAATAAATAAAATACAAATTTAAAAATCGTTGTTATCTTAACGAAATGTGTTAATTAATTGGTTTGTTTTTATTGTGCAACCTGAAGATAGGTTACTTTATGATACGATAATGAAATAATCAATGAATTGTTTAGAACAGAGCTTCTTAAACGCTTCCTGCTACCGACCCTTTTTACTAGAAAAAAATTTCACGAATAGACCGAATTTGTCGCGACACTCATATTCAATTACGACCCCCATATAAAGTCGCAACCCATAGTTTAAAAAGTCCTGAATTAGAGCTACTAAAAAACCGAAAGATGCCTGGATTTCATAGCAAAATCAAAATCTTAGTTGTAATCGAAACAGAATAGAGCAACACTAAGATTCCCGAAAAATGGCAATAAACTATAAATGCAATCAAATGAATTTGGTTTATCTGTCAAACCAACTTGAATTGCTAAAATGCAAGCGAGAAGTTTCAATTGGCATCAAGCAAAATTCTATCATTTGAATTTATAATGTATCGTCATTCATCAGAATTAGTTTGTATTTACATTGTCTGAACATTATATTTTTCTTTTCAATTCCAATTTCAAATGAAATTTTGATTTTGCTATGGAATCCATCTACAGTTTTAATACTGTATTTTTAACTAATTAAATCTTTGTAGATTGTGATTAAAATGCACATGTTTGTATATACATGAATTGTTTCTGTAAAATAACTGTTAACATAGTAAAAAATCTTTCAGAACTCATTATATTAAAATAAAACTACTTCAGATTATAGTTCTATATTAACATTTATTAATAATCGATGTTTTGAATAATAATGAAAAGAACATAGGAACAAGTTACTAGGAAACCAATATACAAGTATTTAGTTCATAAAATTCAAAAAAATTTAAACAAAAGGAAGCCAAATTTCATTTAAATGTTTTCAAATTGATTGATGTTTTTTATTTTTTTATGAAGACGTACGTTGAGTTTGTCGAAACGTCGATTGTTAATAAAG
Source organism: Clivina fossor (assembly GCA_963966155.1). Classification (NCBI taxonomy): domain Eukaryota; kingdom Metazoa; phylum Arthropoda; class Insecta; order Coleoptera; family Carabidae; genus Clivina; species Clivina fossor. Next base: position 1,000,499 of record OZ014562.1, on the reverse strand, counting down.
CCGTGTTATTTTAAAATAACTGTTGTTTAAATATGAACGGTATTGTTTTTGATTAAAAAATATTTGTTTCCGTTAAAATCTCAGAATCGAAAATTTTCACTAAAACATTGCTTTTTCAAATATGTGTGCAAAAATAGCGCAGTCGCTTTGGGGCTAATACAGTTTTAATCTCCGCCACTGCCGAATAAAATTACGTCTCGTCTGTGTGTTACAACTACAGCAACACACAGCACATATATACGATGTTAGGTATCTGGTGAACCTTTCTACTCTACTTCTGCTAGCAGTAGCAGGAGCAGTAGCAGGAGCAGTAGCACAGCAATCTAGAACAAACAGTAATGCGTTTTAGTCGTCGTCATTTTCGTCTGAAGCTGGGGATAGCGCGCTTATGTTTCAAGTAATTAATTAAGACGTGGCTTTATATATAAAACCGTCAAAATCTCTACTCGGATAAATGTTTACTCCCCCCTCCCTTCCTCCCCCCTTGACTATCTTAATTGACAATTGCTGCTTGCTTATTATACTGTATTGCAAAATGCTTGAATACTAGAATTGATAGTACGTAGCAAACACTTGCCTTGACTGTCGCCACTAGAACATGGTGTTTACTTGCAAAATAATAGATCCGTTCATATTATATGTATAGAATAGGTTTTTGCATGACAAATTATGTACGCCAAAAATGTTTTTACACGACAGAATTGGTTAAATAAACGAATGGCAGAATCGGTTTTTGCACGACAAAGATTTATTTTCTATTTCTTTAGAGATGTTGGGTTAGGTTAGGTTTAGAAACTGGTCCACATATGGAGACAATAGTACTTGCTGGTTTAATAGAGTTAACTAGGCAACTAGATTCTCCACTGTCTTCAAACCGCCTCATTGATTATTCAGTTGGTAAGTTAACGAGAGAATTAACTTCGGAAACGTTTAACATCGAGTCTAAGCCGACATAAAATTGTAGCCAAATTATATTCAATAAATATTTTCTCAAAAATAAACATAATTTTATAATTACAAAATATGCTGTCGTATACAGGGTGTTGAAAAAAATATTGTTTTTTGAAGAAGATGTTTGAAATGCTTTTATTCCATGTTTACGCAGACTCAAAAAGAGAATAGTTCCTAGAAGATAGATAAAACGAGGTTTTATTTTATGACCTCCTAAATCTTCTGACTTGACACTTTTAGACTTTTTTCCTTGAGGTTAACTTAAAAGTTTAGTCTACGTAGCACCTGTAAATATTCTAGAAAAATTACAACTACAAATTAAGCAAACCTGGCAGATAATTCAAAATAAACCGGAAATTCTTAAGCAAATATAGAACCTACACTGGAAAAAACTTGCCATTTTATATAAAAATCATAATAAAAAAATTATATATTAGATCACCAAAACGATGGTTCACAAAAATTTTCTGTAAAAATAATATAATTTTGTAATTTTAAGTAAAATAATTAATTTACCATGTTATATATGTTTTTTTTTATCAAAAAAGTAAGTAAACTTACATAAAAAATACGTATTTTAAATTTATATAATGTAAAAATTTCCTGTGACTTCTGTAAATTTACATATTAAACTGATGTAAATCAATTGTTTTAGGTTTTTATGTAATATTACCGAATTTTTTTACAGTGTACATAGATGTAAAAGGAGAATATTTCAAAAATTTTTTTTAGAAAAACATTAAAAATTTTAGTTGGCTAGCTCATATTTATTCTTATAAATGCTTTATGTTTTAAAATCAGGCATTAAAAAATAAATTAAAATCAGCTTTTGATAAAAATAAAACCTGTTTGTATTTAATTTTTATAACTTCAAATTTAGGTTTACGTCTAACATTAATTAGTTTTTATTAATTATTTATTGTACAATGTTAGTAATTTGAAAATATACTATTTAATGGTTCAAATTGACAATGAAGCTAAATTGTTTTTGAAGCTAAATCACGCTAAATTTTAAGTCGTTCATAAATAATTTGTAGTTTAATGCGGTAACAAAACTTTAAATAATTTAATTTGTAAACGTGTCCGTTTAGTTTGTAAATTTTTGATTTACCACTAGCTAACATACATTGTGTGGCTTTTATAAATTTTATTTAAATTTTTATTTTTTAATCATTAGATAATTATTTCAAATAAATAAATATTTATTAAAATCAATGGAAATATTTTATAATATATATTTTTATTAATTATTGGTTTCCTGATAGTTTAATTATTTACACCGTAATGCAACCGTGTCCAATTAATGTGCTCATATCATAAATCAATCAATGACTTAGGCCCGGTTGTATATAGCATTGTTAAACACATTGTAAATTAACTCTTTCATTAACTGACCAACTCATCTGAATCAGTGTTTACACTGTAATGAAATAATAGTACGCACTCTACCACCGTACTTGTGTAAAATACCAGTTTGATTTACATACATGCATACATACATACACAATCACGCCATATACCCAAAAGGGTGTGGCACAAACTCTTTTCATTATCCCGAAATCAGTCGCCTCCAAACACTCCTATCCAAACAAGCAACTTTCGCTTCATCCACATTCATAATTCCTCTCATACATGCTCTTCTATTTGATTTAAAGTATAATTATTAGAAAAACATTCTCAATACAAAATTTTACTTGCTTTTAATGAAGAGTTAATTTATTCGCAGGCACCTCTTAAAGTTTTTTTGACACACATATTTTTATACTGTCACTCATCAAATACACTAAAACACTAATACCTATAATAATATTTGTTGAACATAATATTTAATCCCAAAGATAACTTCAAATATATTAAAAATTTTAAAAAATTAGGCTTATACACTTTTAATACTGTTTAAAACATTTAAAAAATACACAAAATTGACACTTATGTAGGTACATATCAAATAAAATATGTCAAAATTTTGTGGCCGCAACTAATCCTAGATGGTTCAACCGATTTTAATGAAATTTTCAGGATAAATTTGTTTAGTACCCAAGATAGTCCTGTGATTTTATTTTTTTCTAGTGATGCCAACTTTCCGAGAAAAAAATGACTAAAGTTTTTAAAAATTTATATTGGCTACGTTATTTATCCGATTTTGATCAAATTTTCAGAAAAGATTTCCCTAATTTATTGTATTTGCATAGATATAAATATAAATAGTATATAGATATAAATAATATACATCACTTTTATCTTTTAAATTAAAAATTATACAGAAAATTTAATTACAAATTTACGAAAAAAAACATTGCTGATTTAGTAATCACCGTAAAAAAATAGCAACATATACGTCATAGGTTATCCCAGAAATAACATATTAATAGTTAAAATTATTTCATTTCATTTCAGAAATGAAAGAGTGCTAAGCACAACATAAATATCGGCAAAATATTTATTAAAAAAAGTGTTTGAATAAAAAACGAATTATATTTATAAACATAGTGTTCATAGTTCATTATTAAATAATCCTATAATAAAATATGTGTTAAATAATGTGAAAGAAACTAATAATAAAAGAAAACATTTATAACAATAATTTTTAACAAAAAGAAATCCGTCGTCATTAATAAATATAATATAACATTTTTTAATAAAACGTTGTGTTAATATTTTTATATAAAATATTATAGAAATTGCGTCTCGAATATAAAATAATAATAGAAGAAATGGTTCACTCATCCAGAAACAATAAATGTATTACATCTACAAAATAACAACATATTGTAACGTAAATTCGATTCGTCTCGAGGCTGTCTGAGCAGTATTGGAAATATTATAAATAAATACCATCATATTTGCGATTGTATTTTGATTTGCATTTATTTCACAATACTTAAACACTAAATAACAATTCTGTACAATAATAATAACAATAACAACTGTTAGCCGAGCGGAGCTAAACAAACAATTACACTATTTACATTTACCTATAATACAACTATCAGACTGACATTGACACACCACTTATGAACTAACACCACATTAATACATTTTTACACATTTATATTCACATATTTATATCACACTACTATTTATTTAACCGAGCCATCATTGTACAGCCCAATAATACAACCAGACCGATATTAACGACACAACCTTGTCGCTTATCTGACAATGACTGCCTATCTGACTCTGACAATGACTGCCTATCTGACAATGACTGACTGCGCTGTCGCTCAAAGCGCCTAATATACCCTTAACCAATCCTTCCACAACAATCCAGAGTCTCTGTAGAATCTTCCACACATACATACATATACAGCGCACACAGACATTACGTTCTTAAAGTAAACACACTCGGCAAACATATTCCAATGATATGTTTCACAGCACGCATACATACACAAATATAAGCACGCATACACACATGTAAACATAATTACTTTCTAGAACTTATTTAATACTTCGCTTTGTTACAATATATATTTTATATGAAAATGCGTTACGTGATTTGGTAAATTTAATTTATATCGATATTAGTTCAAATAAATTACATACAATAGAAGATGGAGCATTGATTGGTCCACGTAGATTAGATTATTTAAGTTTAGCTAACAATCAATTAACCGAACTGAGTTCACACGTTTTAAGCACAATTCCCGTAATATATAACATTGATATTGAATACAATAAGTTGACATTTTTGTACGAAGAATTTCTAAATAAAATACGAAACTTAAAGACGATGAAAATCTACGGAATTCCATGGCAGTGTCCTTGTTTGAAGAGAATTGACCAACTGGCACGAGATAAGAACGTAAAATTAATCAAGTCGCAGAAATTGCAAGATGTTGCAATATGTATTGTCGGATTGTCTTATTCGCAAAAATGCATCAATACTTATTAGTCCGAATTATTCGATACCTATTCGAGAAATATTCCCGAATATAATGAAGTCTGTCCTGTGAATTTCTTTCGGACCATAGAAGGTATTTTAAATTATTATTGTTTTTGTTTTAGAAATTAGACATTAAAATGTACAAGTATTGAAACAGATAAAGAAAAAGTTATAGTATTTTAACACGTTTTTATTAATTCGCTTTCTTTCCTGTTTTGTCTGTTCATTATAAATTTTGCAATCGATTTTAAACTAACTTCCCGATGCGCTAGAGACTTGTAACTTTAAACATAGCTCAGAACTAGATGACAATACACTTATCTCCCGATTTACACGGCACTTGTTTTACACGATTTTGCTTTTACACGGTTTATAAATTAACGAATTTCAAAAAACTGGTAAAAATGCATCAAAAAAGCTCAAGTAATGAAAGTAACATCAGGACGAAAAGACTGATAATTCATAAAAGTGATGACAGTAATTTAACTTATAATTAACTTTTTAAGGATCTTTTTGGTTTTTATTTTTTGTTCCTAATGTAAATTGAATTAAATATGTAGTTAAAGTTAATTGATTTATTATTATTTATTTATTTTATTTGTGAAATTCTGATCAGTTCGAAAGTGTTTCCAATAAGATCCGGTTAAAAATTATACTATAAAATTATCTCTCAGAATGAATTTATAACTCATACAAGTCCTTAAAATATAGATTTGAAACCACTTAAAATATATAATAAATATAAATAAGAGAGATCGGGTACAAAATACGATTAGTGTATGATGAGTGTGAAATTCGAAAAAAATGTTGTAGCAAAAGTTGGTGTTAGTCAGTTAAGATGGTTCGGAGCCATCTTGAAGGAACACGTCTAATAAACGTTTCGTTAAAAAGATTTATTTGAATGATGTTGATAGTATACGTTTGCCAGTGGACGTTCAATGAGTAGTTGGAGTGGTGTGTGATTGAGAGTGTGGCTTGCGTGAGCGAAAGTTTCCAAGTAGTAGTAATAAAAGAGAGCATGCGATGAGAGGAAGAATTATGAATGTGGATGAAGCAAAAATTGCTTGTTTCTGGATATAGAAATGTTTGGAGGCGACTGATTTCGGGATGATGAAAAGAGTTTGTGCCACACCCTTTTAGGTACATGGCGTGATTGTGTATGTATGTATGTATAAATCAATTAAACTTTAACATAACAAGAAATCTTTTGGAATTCATTATTTTAAAATAAAAAGCTTCAGCTTGATTTTATATTAAAATTAGACGTTCCGATCGATATACTGCAAATATATTAAAATTGAGAAAAAATATGTAAAGCCGTTTTATTTTAATATAAGTTTTGAAAGATTTTTTACTATTTAAGGTAAATTTAATGACCAGAATAGCGCCATTAATCTATTCACTGAAATAAATATATGAAATATTAATTTATTCTTCCATAATAATTTCGACGTTTCGACGAACTTAACGTACGTCATCATCAAAAAAAAACAAATAACATTAGAATAAATAAACAGAACATAAAAACAAGTTACTAGGTAACAAAATAAGTAACTAGATTATAAAATTTAATTAATTTTTAATTAAAGGAATCCAAATTTTACTTAAATTGGTAACGTGTTTCCATGTTTTGTTTATTTACTGTAAATGTCATTTGTATCATGTTTCCTAACAAAGATATACGTTGAATATATCGATTATTAATAAATATTAATACAGAACTACAACCTGAAGCCGTTTTATTTTAATATAATAAATTCTGAAAGAATTTTTACTATGTTAAAAATTTAAAGTAAATTTAATGATCAGAAAAACGCCATTAATTTACTATATACTTTGTTTACCGTTTGTTCTCGCATTTTTTGTAAAATAGATTTTTATAAAAAAATGTCCAATGAGTAGTTGAAGTGGTATGATTGAGACACTGGTATTTATAAACAATCGCCAGAGCGTTGTGTCAGCGAACCGCCACTCAGCACGCCGCCAAATATTGCTTATAAAAAATTGATTTGACAGATCAAATCAATTTTGTTCGTTCCAGATATCTTTTAAAAAAATCAACTGGTAAGTTTTATGCGTATTGTTGCAATATAAACAGTTGCTACCTAATTATTGTATAAATTTCTCAGACATGGCAAAAGCATATACTGCTGAAGCAAAAGAACTTTTGGTTCAAATTTTAAAAATGCATCCAATTTATTGAGGATAAAAAAAGTGATGTAACGACAATTTTAAAGAAAACTGCAGCGTGGAAAACAGTTACTGTCGAATTTAATTCTTCCGTAATTGGAGAAACGGTAATTAATATATATTTTTTTAATCGGCACAGAAACGTTTATTAAAATTTAACATTTTTGTCTAAAGAGAACTACTTTACAACTTAAAAGGTGCTGGCACAAAATTACACGTCGAAATAAGGAGGAAAAGGCCAACGACAGTCGGATGTGGATGTGGATGTGGATGTGGATTTAGTTGCTCCACATCTTACAACAAAAGTAGAGAATGTGGTGGATAGTGATGCCACTTATTTACATAGCGTAACAACAGAGGAAATACAGGAAGAATGTGAAGCGACAACAAATAATGTAGAAGAACCCAAAGAGACAAAAACTAGCTATAATAATCATGTGCGAAAGCTAATGGTACAACGAAAGAGAATTGCAGATAAAGAATACGATCATGTTGTTTATATTAATAATATTAGAGTAGAAATAGAACAAAATAATTTAGAAATAACTAAACAAATTTTGCAAACTGCAAAAATTAACAGAGAAATTGCTAAAATTAATTTAGTAATTAAAAAACGTGAATTAGAAAAATAAATTAATTATTAAAATTATTAAGTTGTTTAATTATATGTTATTAATATATTTTTTATTATACTTTTATACATATTTTTTTTCTTTTATACATTAGTAATGTAATATGTAATGCAACTTTTGTGTAGTTGTAAGTTATTATTGTATTTCATATTATAATTTTGTTCTTATATTAAATATATATTTAAGTAATATGTTGATTAATTAAATTTTGTCTAGATGCTTGTCCGTGTACATAAACTACTTGTGGTGGTAAAATTTCTTCATCATTTTCGTTTTGTACATTTTCTAGCATGTCCCAATTATCCTTTTCCTCAACAGCTATATTATGTAGAACAGCACAAGCTACAATTATTGATGGAATATTTTCTAATTTATTTCCCAGTTCTCGATAAAGGCAAGGAAAACGTTTTTTCTATGTCCCAAACAAACGCTCTACTACATTACGTGTATTTATATGTGCTCTATTATATCTTAGTTCAGGATCATTTTGCGGCGAACGTAAAGGTGTCATCAAATAGGATAAGCAAGCGTAGCCACTATCACCTAATAAAAATCCTGATAATTCGTTTCTTTCGAATCTCATTTTCATACTGCTGTTATTAAAAATCATTGAATCGTGTTCTCTTCCTGGCCAGCGTGCAACTATATCATAAGTACTGGGTGTCCTAAAAGTCTGGACTGGGTCAAATATCTCAAGAACGAAAGGTTGGATCAACACGATTGCAAAGGAATGTTGTTTTTGACACAATTATCTACCGAATTCTGTTGTAAAAAACCACCCCCACCTTTTCTAAGGGGGTGAACGTAAGGGTAGTTTTAAAATTTTAAATAGAAACCCCCAATTTTTTTTTCATTTTTGGATTCCTTGACAAATTCTGTGTATGGCCCCAAAATTTCACACCCAACCCTTGCCTCCCCTCCACAGGCAATGAAAAAAATGATTGAAATAAAAATGATACTGAAGAGTTTAAATGCTCAACTAAATCCACAACGAAAATAAACATGTCAAAAAAAACATGTAACCCCACCCAAAATTTCACCCCCAACCCCCGCCACCTCTTCATTTTTATTTCAATCATTTTCTTCATTTTTTTCCTCCCCTGTGTAGAGGTGGCGGGGATTGGGGGTGAAATTTTGGGTGGGGTTACATGTTTTTTTTGACATGTTTGTTTTCGTTGTTGATTTAGTTGAGCATTTAAACTGTTCAGTATTATTTTTATTTCAATAATTTTTTTTATCCCCTGTGGAGGGGTGGCGAGGGTTGGGTGTGAAATTTTGGAGCCATACACAGAATTTGTCAAGGAATCTAAAAATGAAAAAAAATTGGAAGTTTCCATTTAAAATTTTAAAACTACCCTTACGTTTACCCCCTTACAAAGGGTGGGGGTAGTTTTTTTACAACAGAATTCGGTAGGTAATTGTGTCAAAAACAACGTTCTCTTGCAATCGTGCTAATCCAACCTTTTGTTCTCGAGATATTTGACCCAGTCCAGACTTTTTGGACACCCAGTATATATTTTAAATCTGGTCCTGCCACAACTTTGACCTTCAATGAAAATGATCCCTTCCGATTTCTATAAATCTCAGCCCTGATTTCCTGGCGGACGTTTAATTTTTATATGTGTGCAGTCAATACAACCACTAACTTTTGGAAAATTTACGATATTATAAAATCTGTTATGTATCAAAATTGCAGTATCAGGAAATTTTATATATTGTCGTAAATGAGAAGCAATTATATTTGATCCTACTTTAATAATACGTGATATTGTTGACTGTAATACTCCTCGTAAATCGCCGCATACAGTCGAAAATAAATGATACAAATGTCTATAAGCGTTTACAATGGTAAATTGAATATATGCTAATAAATTCTTTCTGAAATGAAAAATATTTGATCACAAGCAAATTGTTTATATAATAATTTCATAGTGAATAGATAATTTTAATATCGACTACGCATATATTGAATTTGATAAGCTAATGTATATTAAATTTTTTCAATTTGTATTTAATTTAAAGTTTCAAATAAATTTTAGTACTTTAACGAATTTGTATAAAAAAGTATATCTGTTCCTGGAAACTATCTGTGGCGTAGAAACGAAGTAGTATTGTCAGGCAAATAGTCGTTGGTAATGGTAAACCCCGTTTTGTTGGTTTTTCAAAAGAATTTTGTAACAACGGCATTAATATATTGTTAAACGTATCCTTCGAAAAACGATAACGTTTTCTAAATTCGCTGTTTCTATAAAATTCTAGAGGATTTTGTACATTCCTTATATATTGTTTTTGTAAACAAAAAACTCTATTAATTTGACGTACTTCCTCCATTTCTTCCTCTATTTGTCGAATTACTTCTAAATCACGATCCATTAGGTCAAAATTTAAACCATATTTGTTATCAAAACAACTGTAATAACGAAGTGGAGTATGTGCGATGCATCTCCGGCGAATCGCCGAAATTGCTGTGCATTGCGTCATGGTCGCCATGGTAATCAAACTGGCAATTCGCTGTATAATGTTTATAAATCGTATCTAAAAAAGTTTGAAACAGCGTGTCGTCAGTGAATGTTTATGAATTGCTTAGCGCACAGCGGAATGCTGGCGGGTCGCTGCCGATTGTTTATAAATACCAGTGTAAGTATTTCTTCGAATTTAACTCGAGAAAGTAGTATATCGCAATTTATCGAAATTACATGTTAAACGCCCATACGAACTTGACGAACGAACACCCGGTATATATATATATATATATATATATATATATATATACAACATTTTACTTCCAAATACACATTTTTAATATTAATATTGAAAAACTTAAATATAGACGCAGGCACATAAAAAGTAGTTTATATCAACAAATAATGTCAGTAGAAAGAGAACATCAATTAATAGAAAAATAGAGAGGGGGTACCAAATTACAAATCGTGCTCGAAGCTTGGTTTGCTTGGTCGGAAACCAAACCAAAGTCAGACCAAAACGCTATGTGACGTCATGGTTTTCTAGCCGAAAGCGTTTATACCTTCGTTTTGACAAACCAAGCCCGAAAATAAAGAAAACCATAGCCAACCGAAAAAGCCCTTTTATATTTGGTTGGGAACTGCTATTTTATGAAGAGTGAAAAGTTTGTTTGGCTGTTAAAATTTATTAAAAACATTTTACATATACATAGATATAGAAAATTCAAATATTACTTCAACAAATAGACATATAATCTTGAAAGACATCGGTGCATATATAAAATGAATAAAATGCAGTTTTAATTTGAAAATTGCAAAATTATTTATTGGAAATGCATCTGAGATCGTATTATAATATAAATTATAAATTATAATATGGTGCTAGGTTAAATAGTAGTAGCATTTATTCGCATTTCAGACAAGAAATTCTATTGCTGAAATCTTTAATCTCACTGATATCCCATTGTTTATATGCTTGTACGTGATTTTCATCAGCTGGTAAATATGCAAAGTAACAATCTCTAAACGATTTTGTTGGAAAGAAATAATGAAACATCGTTGGAAACATTTCTTGAGATTAATCGATTAATGCTAATTTCATTCTTGTAACATAATCTTCTTTTATATCATTTATCTAAAAATAATGCATTAAAATTAATTTTAACAAATCAAAATTTAAACATATTTATATTTAAAGTAATATAAATACGTACTACAAACAGTAACTTAATGTTGTTCAGATTTGCAAGATATTTAATAAATGATTTTGATCTATAATAATAATAATAATAATAATATTTTTATTTCCATATAAACCAATATATGGTATGGGAAAATGTCAATTAAAAAAATTCATAAAAATTGTAGTACAATACAGAATTTACATTACAATTGAAAATTAGAACTTGTCACTAAGATAATCATCAAACTTACAATAATAGTTTTGTCAATGAAAAATTTTTTTTAATAAAATTTGAAATTACTTTCAGATTTTATGGTACTAATATGCTTTGGTAAATGATTGTAAAAGATTAGGCCAATGTGATTTGAAATTTAGCTTTATTTAAATTTATAACTGGAATAGAGAAGTTAGATTTATTTCTTGTATTGTATTTGTGCAGATTGTTTTGAGTTGATAAATTATTTTTTATATTACAAATGAACAAAATAATTAAGTATAAATAAATACAAGGAAAATTTAGTATATATTCATTCCTGAAGATGTCTTTACAAGATTGTAATTTGCCAAGCAAAAATACATTCATAACGACCGTTTTTTGTAGTTTAGTTGAAACTTTCTGAAATAAAAGATCCAGTAACGTACAATAAGTGGTTAAAATTTCATTAAAATAAAAAAGTAGGTTTCTGAGTTACATCGTTCCAAAGTTTACCATTTTTGCGAAATACACAAATTTTTTCACATTTTTAAAACTTACTAATGATACGTTATTCTGTGTATAAATGGAAATTAAGCAAATTTCGACATTTATTAGGTTATTTTGATAAGTTTCAACGAAAAGGGATTGAAATAGGTCGAGTATTTGAGTCGAATAGACAATAAAAAATCCAATTTTTTTTCAATAATTTATCTCAATATTCGAATTGGCATGCTCATTGCCTTTTGAAAGAAATCATAAAAAGTAGTTAATATTTTAAAAAACTACACTTTTTGCCGTAGATTTTACAAAAAAAAACATGGAAATCGGATGAAAATAACCAAAATTATGAAAGTTTGAAGATACCTCAAAAAAGGTTCTTTTTTACAAGACGCAAATTTTTTTCAAAAATTGTTATTACTATAAAAACAAGTCGTTAAAAAAATCGATTCTTTAGAGAAACACTTTCTGTTATATGATATTCTTTTCAGAAAAAGTTTTAGCCAAATCGATGCCATTGCCGCGCCTAGGTTTGGACGTCCCTCGCTGGAATGACCCATAAATAAGTTATAAATATGTACAATTCTACACCTTCTGTGTCAAACTCGTTATAAAATTAACCGTGAGATGACATATTTCTCATATTTTCTTAAGTTAATTTTGAAAAAATGTTACTTACATAATTCTTGTTTGTACAGACAAACCTGTTTTTGTGCGATCCTTTTCTATACAATTTTTTTTGTGCTACCAACTTTGTGCGATTTTTTTTTTGCGGTATATGAATTCCAACGGTGTTGGCATTGTAATATTGTAATGTTTCCTGTCAGTGTACAATCATATGTACCTGATATGTACACTGTAAGGCGCTATTTGCCTTTACGCGCTATGTTTATTTAATATCAGCAGCCGACCCGACAATGCACATTCAATCTTTAATGCACATTTTTCTCTAATATGTTGTAAAAAATTATTTGTTATAAGTATTTACGAAATTTTCCAATATTTTTTTGTGCGATTTTGTTTTATACGGTCTACCTATCTACCGCACAAAAACAGGTTTAACTGTATTAGTTTAAGGTAAAACAATAAAAAAGTATAGGTATTAAAACCAAATATACGGTCAAATATTGAATTGTAAAAAATGGCCGAATAAACCAAATACAGAATAATTATTCGGCTTCGGATACATCACTGACAATGAGTTAATTACAGATAATTACAATCGCCAAAAATCCTCTATTATATTATTTCCTATATTCATATTTAGAGTTTGTTTTAGTCGTTACTTAATAATTTATGTATGTATTAGAGGTGAAGAGGTGTATGTTCTAATGCGAAAAAGAGAAATTATAATTTTTATTAACTCCAAAAACCATTTTTTCTGTATTTGTTTACTTAATAATAATAAATAAAATTGAATTAATAAGTTATAAAATCAAACTTATATAAAAGTTATGATATTCTTTAAAATTAATTTAATATTTGCATTTATCGTGTTGATTCATTTTACCCTTTGTGCTGGAATTTTTTCTGAGTTATTGCATTATTTTACATAATCAAGTTGATACTACGGGAAATTTTGATAAAAATGTGGCGGGAATGTTAATATTTGTTGTAATGAATTCGTGAAAACAGTACTTACTCTAAGCTAGGTATATATATATTGTGACAATTTGACATTGTCACTTGTTTGAAAGTTAAAATAATTCCGCTTACGAACGATTACATCGACCTAACCTCAATATGGAACTGATGGATATCGCAATTATTATATCCGTATTACTTTTATATTATTTCGGTGTCTTTAATAGTTGAATCGAACAGATTTACGATTTCAATATCATTAATTTAGAACTTATAAATATTTTGACAACTGTCATTGAGATTCCTGTGAACCACAAGAGATGGCGTTACTGACATATTGCTGAATATTTTACGTCAGCGAATTAAATTGTGTTTTCTAAATTCAGTAATTGTTTTAGAATATTTAATTATTATATCAACGAGCAATATTATTAGTAATATCGAAATAAGCGAAATAAAATTCGTTAGTATGCGTCATGTCCGCTTGGTACCTGTTTGGTGGGGAGATATCATGAGTACAAGCGTTTTGGCGTGGCCTCTCTCTCTTGGGCAGCGACCAGTGCCACGTAGCGAGCTCTCTTGCGCAGCGACCAGCGCGACGTAGCCTTCTCTCTAGCATGAGCTATCTCTCCGAGCCGACACCTCTGTTCCTGTTGCCGGAGTGAAATTGTTTTCAATGCGAATATGAGATTTTATTGTGTGAATATTTAGAATATTCAAGTTTTAGTAATTATAACGTTAGAAAATTTATGATTCCGGTGGGAATATTTCTATTTTATCGGTTGGAGAGCATATTTTATTTGAACGCTAGTATTTGCGTTGTAATATCGTCCATGTGGTTGGTGACGATTGGAATTTGGCATAGCTGAATACAAGTAGGTAAGCGATAATTGTGAAAATTAGAATCTAAATCTAGATCAAATTGTTTTCCTTTTGATTCATTTTTAAATTCACGTGACCTTGATCAATGACTTACGATTTATTCAGTCATGTTGTTCAAATCTGTCTAGTTTATTGTGTCATTATTCATTGGATTAATGAACAATTATTTTGAATTCTTTTGATAGATATTTGGTGAGAAACTAATTTGTATTTCAAGTTATTTTCAAAGAAGAAATTTTCTAATGCTTTGATTTATAATCGATTAAGATTTTAAATTCGTTTTTTATGAGAAAATTTTCTAAGATTTTGATTTATAGTCAATTGTTTTGAAAACAATTTCGCGACTGTCCCGATTCGACGAACCCTGTCGAATCCGGTTTCCCTGGGCCGTGGTGCCAATCATACTTTGTCTTTTTTTTTCCATTTCTGAGTAATTCTGCTTTCCTACATACTATCCTGTATTGTAGTTTATGTGTTGTGTTGTCAAATATTCCAAGTGCAATCCCATCATGGTAACTTGCATGTTGAAATTGTGACGTGCTGTGGATGATGTATTGAACCTGTGTGCGTGAGTTGATTGAAGCGTAGCGTCATTATTCTGCGTGCGTAATTCGGCTCGGATTAAAGTCCATTTTGATAGTCGGCCGTCTTCGTAAAGATAATTTTTTTGTGATATTGTGGATAACGTTCTATTATGTTTGAGGCAAGAAGCCTGTTTTATTAGTTTTGAGTTTGGAACGTACCACAGCTTTCTTTCGGAGACATTGCTCGCGTAGTTTCGACTTGTAGTCTAGACCATAGCAACGAAAGACTTTCGCCGCACATGCCATCAGCAAAGCAAAGCCAATTGTTTTTTTGTAAAGCCAATATGCTACTCTGTAATTATAATTTTATATCGACTTGTTAATTTATGATGGATCAGGACATTTAACTAGGTAAAGTTAACTTATTTTATTTGGAATCGTGTGTAGTATATTTAGTTGCATACTGTCGAATTGTCATTGCATTGCGCTATCACATTCCTAATATAATACGTTAAGTTCACTTAAGTCCTTTATTTGAGTTGTGTAACGATCTCTAATTTTTGTACCATTCTGTTATATTGATGATATTGTATGTTTGTATTCCTCTGTTATTTCAAGTGTATCAACTTTTGTTTCAAGTTCGATTTGTTTGATTATATTACATTTGTTAGTTCGGATTATTCTGCTGTGCCCTCTTATGTTTAGGGACCAGTCTGTGCCTTTCAAAGACGTCTGAGTGGGATTCAGTCGTATTAGCAGCCTCCGTCTATCTTGGAAGCCAAATTTTGGATCAGCCGCTGAGTGAGATATACCATTATACAAATCGAGCACGAAGTAGTGACTGAACGATTTATTCTGAACGTACGAACGCCAACTGGGCATAATCAGATCTCGAGAGCGACCATTTTCTGGCAGTCTTCATCAACTACCAAACCGCTACTGCGTAATGCGTACTGTCGTCCCCTCAGCGTCTACGAAAGCTCAGAAGAAGATCTACTTTAGCTAGACCACCCGCTAACCAGCAGACGTCAAACAATCTGTCTAGATACACTATTACGAATGACATAAATTTCTTTGTATTGAAAAAGAACACGTAGCTCTGTAGTGAATAAAATCAATCAATATAACGAATTATATTACGACTCATCATCAGGTATATTTTTTTATTTAATTAAGTTATTTCATTTCCGAAACAAATTCTCGAAAAGACGAAAACAATACCTATCCCGTTTAGTTCCTTTTGAGATTTGGTAAAGCGTCTCATTTTGCTTCGAAGATCCGCTTTCCTGGTGCCCATCCCATTAAGTAACATCATATATTATTCAAAGGTTCCTATCACCTTGAACCTACGACCCCGCTCTCCCCCAAACCTCAAGAGCACCGGACAAATTGATGTGGCAGGTAGGTTAAAATCAGATGAACAAAACATTTCAAAAATTTGAACACTTTGATAAAATTTAACCAACAACATAAATTTTAAATTCATCTTAATTGTCACACATAATAAGTGGCGCATCCAACGTGTGGGGCCTTGATTGATTTGTATCCGCAAATAATAAGTGTCACGCCAACGTGGCCTCGATTAGTTCTGTCACAATTTGTCTTCGAATAAATCCATTCCTTCCTTTCAATTTTCCGAGAATTTGAGTTCGAAAATTTTTATGGTTATTATAAGTTATTATCGTTCATATTGGCTATTTTAATACTATTTGTTTGCTATCAGTTATTTAATTTATTGTTTTGAATTATATTATTGTTGATATTGGCTATTTTAATATTATTTGTTGGCTATTAATTTATTTATTGAATATTTTGCATTATCTTGTGTTATTTATTATTTTGAATTATATTGTGTTATTTTTGATTACTAATTATACTTTGTAACATGGCGAACCTTCCGTATCGAATCGAGCACCTGTATGAGGACGAAATTGAACATGAGTTATCAATACGCAATGTCTCCGAATCCGGATCACTAAACAGCAAGCGAATCGTATTAGAAGGACTTCTACAGTTAGAGAAAGAACGAGTTCAGTCAATGATAAGGCCTGAATGCAG
Organism: Clivina fossor; assembly: GCA_963966155.1. Lineage (NCBI taxonomy): Eukaryota > Metazoa > Arthropoda > Insecta > Coleoptera > Carabidae > Clivina > Clivina fossor. The sequence goes on along the minus strand of OZ014562.1, from coordinate 983,453 downwards.
TCCTGTTCCTGTGAACGAATCCAGAGTATGTCAGTTAAAATTGCATGAAGTATTGGGTATGCTAAAGATTTTGCCATTTCTTAATCCCGCTGAACGTAAGCTACATGATGAACTGTTGAATTCAAGAATTTTTTACTTGCAAGATCGCATTTGCTTATTATCATTAAACCATCAACAAGAACTCATCAAGTTGCTTTCGGTCACAAAAAATATGCACACGCAAATTCGTGAGTCAATTCGTGGCAATCCGTCTGCGAATCTGATTAATTTAAACTCAGAAGCTGACGCACCACCAGCTGGCTCATCGAACGAAACCTCTGTCTTGCGAAATACTTCGATCACTCCTTCCTATCTGGATCCTGAATTTCCGACTCTGTTAAATCGTATACAATTCGATTCGTCAACTATAAATCGCGAGAATGATAATTTAACTGCACGTAATCAACGCGATAATCCTGTTCCTGACGCTCGTGTACCATCATTAAATAATTCGTATCCTACTACGTCAACGCAAAATTTTATTCCGATTCCGAGTAACCATTTTGATTCAAGAACGCAAGTTAGTCGTTGGAATATTGTATTCGACGGTTTATCGGGTGTTAATCAATTTATTGAGCGAATTAGCGAAGCTGCGTATGCTTACGGTGTAACGGATGAAACTTTATTTAGACAAGCTTCTTCGTTATTCACGAAAGATGCTTTGATCTGGCTCCGTATGGTGCGCCCAAGTGTCAAAACTTGGTCTGAATTAGTTGGCCGACTAAAGGAAACCTTCCTGCCGTCAAATTTCGAACTAGCTTTAATGGATGAAATACGTCAAAGGACACAAGGTCCAACGGAACGTGTAGAAATTTACATTGCTATTATGGAGAATTTATTTTCTCGCTTGTCACTTCGACCAGACGAATCTTCGCGTGTTTCATTAATAATAAAAAATCTACAGCCACAGTTTCAACGTCTCTGCTCACTACAGTCATTTGATACTATTAGCGATTTGATTCGAACGTGTAAACGTATTGAAGATACGGAATTTAACGTAGCATCGTTTAAAAATCCTCCGTCCCCTAACCATTCGTTATTAGAACCTGATATGGCTTATCGACGTCCGCCGCGCGTTCATGTTGCTGAAATTACTCCGCACAACACTTCGTTTAGAATGAAATGTTGGAACTGCGACGAAAACGAGCATTCTTTTAATTCTTGTACTAAACCACGTAAAATCTTCTGCTACAAATGCGGAATGAAAAATCAAACTGCTGGCAAATGCAAACGCTGCTGTGAAAGGCAGACAAAAAACGTACACGCCGTTTCGGTTTCGTCAGCTCCCGAAAATTCGGCAGATTAAGTGCTGATAGAAAAGAATGGACCGCTTGGTTAAATACGATCCATCGCTTTGTACAAACCCCTGAAATCGCACCTGTATTAATAAATCCCGGTTCCGATGATCGCCCTTTTATTACTGTTACTGCGTATAATAAGTCTATTACGGCATTGTTAGATTCTGGCGCGAATGTTTCTATTATTGGATATCGCGGCCTCTCCCTATTACGTGATTTAAAAATCAGCTTGTTACCAGTAGAACATGCTACTATTGTTACAGCAGACGGCAAAGCCCAAGCTTCACTTGGCACCGTTCATTTACCGATTACTGCTCAGTCGCAAACGCGAACGATCACTTTCGTTATTGTCCCGTCAATCCGTCATACGATGATTCTCGGAGTAAATTTTTGTAAATCGTTTGGAATTTCTGTCAATTTTGCAACGAATTCGTGGACAGCTGCGCCTGAAGTTGCGTCTTGTATTGGCATTGCTAGTTCGGATGAATTATCGGATGTTCAAAGAAAGTCACTCGATAGTTTAATCGCGGATTTTGAAAAGTTAGGTAAAGTAGGACTCGGAAAAACTCATTTAGTCGAACATATTATCGATACTGCTGATGCGCTTCCGATTAAGCAACGACAATATCCCCTGTCTGAAATCGTGCGTGGACATTTGAATAAAGAGTTAGATGAAATGTTAGAACTCGGTGTAATCCGTCCCTCATCATCCGCGTGGAGTTCACCCGTTCTGATGGTTAAGAAATCTGACGGAAGTTATCGTTTTTGTTTCGACGGTCGAAAAGTAAATTCCGTTACGAAAAAAGACGCTTATCCTCTACCGCGTGTAGACTACATTCTTAATCAACTTCGCGGTGCGAAATATTTAACTTCGCTCGATTTAAAAAGTGCTTTTTGGCAAATTCCACTTTCCGCTTCATCTTGTGAAAAGACTGCTTTTTCAGTACCCGGTCGTGGTTTATTTGAATTTCAACGCATGCCGTTTGGTTTATGTAACGCTGGTCAGACACTACAACGTCTGATGGACAGAATCATTGGCCCCGAGCTTGAACCGAAAGTTTTCGTTTATTTGGACGATTGTATTATTGCGACAAATTCGTTCGAAGAACATTTAATTACGTTAAAAGAAGTTTCACATCGCTTTCAAAAAGCTGGTTTCACTGTAAATTTTGAAAAATGTAAATTTTGTAGACCCTCGCTGAACTACTTAGGTTTCGTAGTTGATAAATTTGGCTTACGTACAAATCCGGAAAAAGTATCCGCGATTGAACAGTTTCCGCGTCCGACGAATGTAACCGAAATTAAGCGATTTCTCGGCTTAGCCTCGTGGTACAGACGTTTCGTTCCGAGTTTCGCATCTCTTTCTGCTCCTATTTCTGATCTTACGAAGGGTAAGAAAAAGAAAATGGCTGTGGTATGGAACAGCTCGGCCGAAACCGCGTTCTGTAAGCTCAAAGAAGCACTCGTATCGTCTCCAGTACTCGTTAGTCCGGATTATTCTGTTCCTATCCGCAAATTTCGGATGTATACCGATGCATCTAATTTTGGTCTAGGCGCTGTATTAACGCAGGAAGACGCAGACGGCTCTGAACATGCTATTTCTTATATTAGTCGCACGCTAAATAAAGCGGAACGTAATTATTCTGTTACGGAACGCGAATGCCTCGCTGTAGTTTTTGCTATCGATAAATTCCGACCTTACGTGGAAGGTTTACATTTTACAGTCATTACGGACCATTATTCGTTATTATGGTTAATGCGAATGTCAGAACCAACAGGTAAACTTGCTCGTTGGGCAGTAAAGTTACAACAATTTGATTTCGAGCTTATTCATCGTCCTGGTAAGACAAATGAACTACCAGACGCGTTATCTCGTGCGCCCTTAGAAGTAGCCGTTATTGAAAGTTATGCTGATACCACGGACAAATGGTATATTTCGTTACGGCAACGTATTACCGAACAACCTATTTCTTTTCCTGATTGGCGTGTTGAAAATAATATAATTTTCAAATTACGAAATCATTCCTATGAATTACCGGCTAATCTGTCACCGTGGAAAATTGTAGTTCCCCGTTGCGAGCGTAAAGCGATTATTGAGCAATGTCATAATGTGCCAACCGCCGCACATCTCGGTATTTTTAAAACAGCTGCGCGTATCGCTGAACGATATTATTGGCCGCATTTACACTCATCTGTCGCTCATTTCGTACAACCTTGTAAAACTTGTTTAGCTCAGAAAGTTGAACAACGTCCGCCTATCGGACGTATGGGCAAAGAAAAAAATATTTCATCGTCATGGCAAGCAATATCCATCGATTTGATGGGTCGATTACCTGCCACCTCACATCCGAATCGGTATCAATATATTCTCGCCGTATCGGACTGGTTTTCAAAATTTCTGTTATTGTTTCCGTTACGTCAAGCTAATGCTCCGAAAATTTGTGAGATTCTCGAATCGGAAGTATTTTTATTATTTGGAATTCCACAGATTATTATGTGCGATAATGGCACACAATTTACGAGTAAAAATTTCGAAAATTTGATTAAAAAGTATGAAATTCCCAAGTTATGGTACAATGCGAAATTTCATCCGCAGGTAAATTTTGTAGAACGTTCGAACCGCGTAGTGAAACAAGCTATTCGGTCATATTTGGATGATAATCATCGCGAGTGGGACAAAAATCTCACGTCTGTCGCTCAAGCTATTCGTACATCAGTGCATCAAGTCACTGGCTTCTCGCCGTCGTTTCTAACTTTCGGTCGACATGTACCCACATCCGGAAAATTTTATGGTAACGCTCCCAAGAATGAGTGTACTGATAGTCGTATTGCGTATGCCAATAGATTGGAATCCTTGGCAACCGTATTCAATACAGTGCAAGACCGTATTCATGCCGCGTACAATCGGAACGCGAAATATTACAATGCAAATCGTCGCCACTTAGAATTTTCTGTTGGAGATACTGTATGGAAACGAAACTATGTTCTGTCGTCGGGTATTCGGCATTTTGCGTCGAAATTAGCGCCACGCTTTATAGAATGTCGCGTCGTGAACAAATTATCCCCGATTACTTATCGCCTTGCTAACCTCCTGAATGAAGATCAGGGTATTTGGCACGTTAAAGACCTAAAACCAGCTCCTGAAAGTTCTGAGGATGAAAACGAAAGCATAACATCTGACGATTCTGTAAATTCGGAGTAAATTTGTTATAAAACAGTTAGTTAGTAATCTTTAAAATTTTATTGCTTTTCATTATTATTAGTAAATTTTATTGAATGTTACGGTTCATGTAAAAAGGATGAGTATAATTTTTTATGAGATAAAAAATTCTTTTGCAAGGGGGGCTGTGTGACAATTTGACATTGTCACTTGTTTGAAAGTTAAAATAATTCCGCTTACGAACGATTACATCGACCTAACCTCAATATGGAACTGATGGATATCGCAATTATTATATCCGTATTACTTTTATATTATTTCGGTGTCTTTAATAGTTGAATCGAACAGATTTACGATTTCAATATCATTAATTTAGAACTTATAAATATTTTGACAACTGTCATTGAGATTCCTGTGAACCACAAGAGATGGCGTTACTGACATATTGCTGAATATTTTACGTCAGCGAATTAAATTGTGTTTTCTAAATTCAGTAATTGTTTTAGAATATTTAATTATTATATCAACGAGCAATATTATTAGTAATATCGAAATAAGCGAAATAAAATTCGTTAGTATGCGTCATGTCCGCTTGGTACCTGTTTGGTGGGGAGATATCATGAGTACAAGCGTTTTGGCGTGGCCTCTCTCTCTTGGGCAGCGACCAGTGCCACGTAGCGAGCTCTCTTGCGCAGCGACCAGCGCGACGTAGCCTTCTCTCTAGCATGAGCTATCTCTCCGAGCCGACACCTCTGTTCCTGTTGCCGGAGTGAAATTGTTTTCAATGCGAATATGAGATTTTATTGTGTGAATATTTAGAATATTCAAGTTTTAGTAATTATAACGTTAGAAAATTTATGATTCCGGTGGGAATATTTCTATTTTATCGGTTGGAGAGCATATTTTATTTGAACGCTAGTATTTGCGTTGTAATATCGTCCATGTGGTTGGTGACGATTGGAATTTGGCATAGCTGAATACAAGTAGGTAAGCGATAATTGTGAAAATTAGAATCTAAATCTAGATCAAATTGTTTTCCTTTTGATTCATTTTTAAATTCACGTGACCTTGATCAATGACTTACGATTTATTCAGTCATGTTGTTCAAATCTGTCTAGTTTATTGTGTCATTATTCATTGGATTAATGAACAATTATTTTGAATTCTTTTGATAGATATTTGGTGAGAAACTAATTTGTATTTCAAGTTATTTTCAAAGAAGAAATTTTCTAATGCTTTGATTTATAATCGATTAAGATTTTAAATTCGTTTTTTATGAGAAAATTTTCTAAGATTTTGATTTATAGTCAATTGTTTTGAAAACAATTTCGCGACTGTCCCGATTCGACGAACCCTGTCGAATCCGGTTTCCCTGGGCCGTGGTGCCAATCATACTTTGTCTTTTTTTTTCCATTTCTGAGTAATTCTGCTTTCCTACATACTATCCTGTATTGTAGTTTATGTGTTGTGTTGTCAAATATTCCAAGTGCAATCCCATCATGGTAACTTGCATGTTGAAATTGTGACGTCATTGGGCTGCTGTGGATGATGTATTGAACCTGTGTGCGTGAGTTGATTGAAGCGTAGCGTCATTATTCTGCGTGCGTAATTCGGCTCGGATTAAAGTCCATTTTGATAGTCGGCCGTCTTCGTAAAGATAATTTTTTTGTGATATTGTGGATAACGTTCTATTATGTTTGAGGCAAGAAGCCTGTTTTATTAGTTTTGAGTTTGGAACGTACCACAGCTTTCTTTCGGAGACATTGCTCGCGTAGTTTCGACTTGTAGTCTAGACCATAGCAACGAAAGACTTTCGCCGCACATGCCATCAGCAAAGCAAAGCCAATTGTTTTTTTGTAAAGCCAATATGCTACTCTGTAATTATAATTTTATATCGACTTGTTAATTTATGATGGATCAGGACATTTAACTAGGTAAAGTTAACTTATTTTATTTGGAATCGTGTGTAGTATATTTAGTTGCATACTGTCGAATTGTCATTGCATTGCGCTATCACATTCCTAATATAATACGTTAAGTTCACTTAAGTCCTTTATTTGAGTTGTGTAACGATCTCTAATTTTTGTACCATTCTGTTATATTGATGATATTGTATGTTTGTATTCCTCTGTTATTTCAAGTGTATCAACTTTTGTTTCAAGTTCGATTTGTTTGATTATATTACATTTGTTAGTTCGGATTATTCTGCTGTGCCCTCTTATGTTTAGGGACCAGTCTGTGCCTTTCAAAGACGTCTGAGTGGGATTCAGTCGTATTAGCAGCCTCCGTCTATCTTGGAAGCCAAATTTTGGATCAGCCGCTGAGTGAGATATACCATTATACAAATCGAGCACGAAGTAGTGACTGAACGATTTATTCTGAACGTACGAACGCCAACTGGGCATAATCAGATCTCGAGAGCGACCATTTTCTGGCAGTCTTCATCAACTACCAAACCGCTACTGCGTAATGCGTACTGTCGTCCCCTCAGCGTCTACGAAAGCTCAGAAGAAGATCTACTTTAGCTAGACCACCCGCTAACCAGCAGACGTCAAACAATCTGTCTAGATACACTATTACAAATGACATAAATTTCTTTGTATTGAAAAAGAACACGTAGCTCTGTAGTGAATAAAATCAATCAATATAACGAATTATATTACGACTCATCATCAGGTATATTTTTTTATTTAATTAAGTTATTTCATTTCCGAAACAAATTCTCGAAAAGACGAAAACAATACCTATCCCGTTTAGTTCCTTTTGAGATTTGGTAAAGCGTCTCATTTTGCTTCGAAGATCCGCTTTCCTGGTGCCCATCCCATTAAGTAACATCATATATTATTCAAAGGTTCCTATCACCTTGAACCTACGACCCCGCTCTCCCCCAAACCTCAAGAGCACCGGACAAATTGATGTGGCAGGTAGGTTAAAATCAGATGAACAAAACATTTCAAAAATTTGAACACTTTGATAAAATTTAACCAACAACATAAATTTTAAATTCATCTTAATTGTCACAATATATATATATATATATATATATATATATATATATAATAATAATAATAATAATAATAATATCATAATAATGATATCATAATTAGAACACCGGAATTAACCTATATAATTGATGTGGCAATACCTTCCGATTATAATGTAACGAAAAAGGAATCAGAGAAAAGATTGAAATATTCAAATTTGCAAATAGAGATTCAAAGAATGTGGAAAACAAAAGCTACCATAATACCAATAGTTATAGGCGCAACAGGCATTATTTCAAAACAACTTCCAAAAGAAATCAGTAAAATCCCTGCATATCATAACATACCGGAACTACAGAAAAGCGTTTTATTAGGCACATCTCATATTCTAAGAAAAGTCCTGCTATAATGTATAATTGTATTTATTTATATTTATTGCCAAATTCTGAGATGCATGGTTTGCATCTGAGTGCGACATAGCAACAAATACCAGGTAAAACCTGTGAAACATAAAACACATAATAATAATAATAATAATAATAATAATAATAATAATTAAATACCAGTTTCCTATATTTAAATACAGCACCCCAAGTCCATTTACTTGTCTGTGTTTTGGTGAATTTTAATTTTGGTAATTTCACAATACGACGACATATATTGATATGTTTCCAAAATTCAGCGGCAGATACGGCCATTAATTTGTCTGAAAAACACATCAATATAAAAATAGTATTTTCAAATTTGTTAGTTTTTAGATTATTTTACAGACAAACAGACTTTTATAATAATTTGAAAATAATATTTCTCTTTTTTAAAAATATATAGTTACTTTATACTAGGTGAGTTTTTTATCTTGAGACATTGAAATATCTCGAAAACTACTCATCATATCAAAAAAGTTACGAATACAATTTGTTCGTCTTGGAGGGGGCAATTGAATGATCCTAAAATTTACTTTATCACTTTCTGGTGGTGGAGTGGTGGTCAACTTTAAAATTTGAAATGGAAACCCTCATTTTTATTGCATATTCGGATTCTCCAGAAAAAAAAATGACATAAAAATCATCTACTATTAGACCCCCACTCACTCTTCGCTTCACTTAGGGGAGGGGGATTTAACTGACATAGCCTGCATTATAATAGTAATGACGTCAAGTAATGAAGGAATTTGTTTAAAAAATGAGGTAACTTATTTCAGAAATGAGGTATGATGTACAAGCAATAAAAGCAACTCAAGTAATGAATAAATATTTAAGATAATGTGACAAATTTCAAGAGTGATAAAGTTAATTTCTTCTCGCACCCCTAGGTTGAGCGAGGGCGGGTTAATCGTAGATGAAATTTATGTCCTTTTCTAGATAATCCAAATCTGCAATAAAAAATGGGGATTTCTATTTAAGATTTTAAAGTTGATCTCCACTCCACCTGCAGGAGGTGATGAAAGGGTAAATTTTAAAATCATTCGATTGCCCCCTCGGAGATGAACACATTTTATTCGTAACTTTTTTGAGAGATCAAGCATCTCATTATAAGTCTATTTGTAATACTGCTAATGTGTGGGTAGTTATTGTCCAGAACCTGTTGTACTTAGATTGAGAGTTAACTATATGTATATCAAATTAAAAAGCTTCTATGTACAAGTTCTGTTTTAGAATAACATGTGATTTCTGGTTGTAATAAAATCGTTTTTAATTCAATTTTATATATAAATATTGATTTGTACCTCTTTCTTCCATTGATAGAAATGAACGAGATCGTTTATTTAACCAGATTTTGAAATGTGGCAGCAAATGACAGTCTGGTAGTTTTGCAAGTGGATAACCATCTTCAGCAAGTTGTTCAAGTAACATCTATAATATTAAATAATACATTTTATATACGTTACGTATAATAGATTACAGGTAGTCTTAGCTAATTGTGAGTAATAGCATTTTAAAATCAAATTGAAAATAAAATTTTTATTTTTCTTAATTTCTATAACTTAATTAAAAGCTGGACGTATATTACTGGATTTCAAACTACTACTATAGTATGTTTTACTTCATATTCCTAACTTTATAATCCCGTCGTTAAACACAACAATACCCTAATCCACAGACGGCAGTTGACCATATATATATATTTATGCTGTAAATTTGTAATTGAGAAAATGCGTTGGAAGCATGACCATTATAGAATTGTATAACTGGATATTTGGGTTTTCACAATTTCGAGGACCGTACTAAAATATTTGTCGGTTTTTTCATTTATCAAGTTAACTTCACTTTCATAGATTTAAAAAATAATATTATATTTATGTAAAATCTTATTATTATAATGTTTTTATCTAAAAATTACTTAAAAACAGGTTTTCATGACTACCCATTTTCAGCACAGACATTGTTCTCCCACGGTCTATACATTTTATAAAATAGCAACAATCTGCAGCACAAATTTCAATAATGATGTAGCAGTAATTTCTGTGTTCCCTTTTATATTATGCACTCGTATCTGTTTCAGATGATTAATTTTCTTATTTGTTAATAATAACGGTTCGGTATTTTTAGATTCCGTAAGAAATCTTTCTATGTATATTGCAACGAAATTTCTAATAAAAACCAAGAATTTTCAGTTTAACGAACCGTTATATAATATTTAACGAAAATGTTTATTGTTTATGCATACACACATTAGAATGTCATTATTGTCGGCATAATATTTTAATAAAGTATTTACTTTAATTTTGTAATAACAATTAACCGTTACTTATATATTTAATACTTGTGTATTTATACTTATTTTTAAGAAAAATATGTTGAAAAATATATTTTTTAAATCTATGAAAGTAAAGTTAACTTGATAAATGAAAAAAACCAACAAAGATTTTAGTACGGTCCTATTTATTCTGGCATCGGTGGTTTAGGGTATTGTTGTTTTTAACGACGGGATTATAAAGTCAGAAAAACTCTACTTATCTCGATCTTTAAATTAAAAATTATTTATTTATTGATTTGATACTATTATTTAAATATATATATATATATATATATATATATATATATATATATATACTGGGTGTCCGAAAAGTTTGGACTGGGTCAAATATCTCGAGAACGAAAGGTTGGATTATCACGATTGCAAAGGAACGTTGTTTTTGACACAATTATCTACCGAATTCTGTTGTAAAAAACCACTCCCACCCCTCCTAAGGGGGTGAGCGTAAGGGTAGTTTTAAAATTTTAAATGGAAACCCCCAATTTTTTTTTCATTTTTGGATTTCTTGACAAATTCTGTGTATGGCCCCAAAATTTCACAACCAACCCTCGCCACCCCTCCACAGGGGATGAAAAAAATGATTGAAATAAAGATGATACTGAACAGTTTAAATGCTCAACTAAATCCACAACGAAATTAAACATGTCAAAAAAAACATGTAACCCCACCCAAAATTTCACCCCCAACCCCCGCCACCTCTACACAGGGGATGAAAAAAATGAAGAAAATGATTGAAATAAAAATGAAGAGGTGGCGGGGGTTGGGGGTGAAATTTTGGGTGGGGTTACATGTTTTTTTTGACATGTTTATTTTCGTTGTAGATTTAGTTGAGCATTTAAACTGTTCAGTATCATTTTTATTTCAATAATTTTTTTCATCCCCTGTGGAGGGGTGGCGAGGGTTGGGTGTGAAATTTTGGGGCCATACACAAAATTTGTCAAGGAATCCAAAAATGAAAAAAAAATTGGGGGTTTCCATTTAAAATTTTAAAACTACCCTTAGGCTCACCCCCTTAGGGGTGGGGGTGGTTTTTTACAACAGAATTCGGTAGATAATTGTGTCAAAAACAACGTTCCTTTGCAATCGTGTTAATCCAACCTTTCGTTCTCGAGATATTTGACCCAGTCCAAACTTTTCGGACACCCAGTATATATATATATATACAGAGTGTCCAAGATAACTCCGTATGCATGGGGATCTCCGGAACTGTTAGAGATACGACCTCGGTTAAATTAGATGAAAGTTGCCTCATTAGTAGGCGAGTTTAGTCATCTTTTGTTTTTTCCAAAAAATTCCTTAGGTTACTAGATATAGACAAAAATGCAAATTTTGCTGTTTTATATTTTCGCTTATAACTCTCGAATGCAAAACGATAAATTATTTTGGTTTGCACTTTTTTAAGACACTTTTTTTACACAGAATTTCCAGGAGTAACCAAATTTTTTTTATTATGTACCGTTTTCGAGATTTATGATGCAACTTTCATTTTTCTTATGTAACTAGTATTTCAATGTAGTGTCATTAAAAAGATCTTTTTTTTTTGCTTTCCAGTGATATAACATAGTCCTACTTTATTTTAAATAATAGCATGGAAAATTGAAAAAAATCTATTTTGTAAAGTAATAATTCTTTTTTTTTTTTGTTAAAAACTAAGTAGACCATGTTAAAACAAATGAAAGATGAGCCCTACTTTATTTTAAACAATAATATAGAATTATAATAAAAAAAAAAACAATTTATAAAATACTAATGCCATATTTTACATTCGTAATAACTAATAACTATAACAGTAAAATTACATTAAGTCTTCAAATAAACCACCGTTTTCTTAAATGAACATACGTGTTCTCTTAAGCATAGCTTGTGTTTGGTTAGTTTTAGGTATTTAATACTGTACTCAATCAAATTCATGTTTAATATCCTATACATCCCTACACTGGGTTGCCTTCTTTAAGGATATAAATTTAAATACATTTCCGCGGCTAATACTGCGTTACTTTGACAACGAATGTAACAATAAAGCATTTCAAACTTCTCTAAATTTTCAAACCGCTCTATGAATTAAAATTCTTTCAATAAGCACTCCAATAAAACTAACTAACTAACTAAGACAATAATCAGAAAAAAAGCAAAACCAAAAATCTAATAATAACGAAAACAAAGCCTATTTCTCATGTTTCATTTGTTTTGATATGGCATACTCGGTTTTCAACTAAAAAAATAAATTATAACTTTGCAAAATAGATTTTTTTCAATTTTCCATGTTATTATTTAAAATAAAATAGGACAATGTTATATCACTGGAAAGAGAAAAAAAAAAAACCTTTCAATGACACTACATTGAAATACTAGTTACATAAGAAAAATGAAAGTTGCATCGTAAATTTCGAAAACGGTACATAATAAAAAAATTATGGTTACTCCTGGAAATTTTATGTAAAAAAGTGTCTTAAGAAAGTGCAAATCAAAATAATGTATCGTTTTGCATACGAGAGTTATAAGCAAAAATATAAAACAGCAAAATTTGCATTTTTGTCTATATCTAGTAACCTAAGGAATTTTTTGGAAAAAACAAAAGATGACTAAACTCACCTACTAATGAGGCAACTTTCATCTAATTTAACCGAGATCGTATCTCTAACAGTTCCGGAGATCCCCATGCATACGGAGTTATCTTGGACACTCTGTATATATATATATATATGTCTGCAACATTTTATAATTATTAGTAAATTGATACGTGCTACATATACACAAATTCTTCACTTTCATCAATAAATGAATGAAATTATTATTTAAAAGTCTTATTAATAAACATGCACGTAAACAATCAAGATTTTTCTGACTTCATAGAGAAGTCTTCGGACACAAATAGAGTACTATAATAATAATAATAATAATGAAAGATATAATAAAACATGTCCAATTTAAACTTAAAGAATAGAAAAGCACAACAATTTTTTTTAAATTGATTATCTTCATTTTCACCACCAATTCCGGTACCATAAAAATTCGAACTGTTATCGAGCCATCCACGAGTTTTTCGAAATTCGCGATCGTGAGCAAATACGATTGCTGCTTCGGAAAAATTAGCAGCATTATCATCATTGATTCTAATTCTGATTCTAAAAGTTATTCCTAAGGCTGCGGCTGCACGAACAAATATCGTTAATGCGACAACCTTACGTTATAATTCCATATCTTCAGCTTCATTTTCGGAGAAATCAGACATACTTGATTCACTCTCCGAACTTACGCCCTGCTCCTGTTCTCCTAGTGCTTCTTCTGTTGCATACTTCCGAACATATTCTGTTACAATTACAGTTTAACTTAATTTATTTTATTTTATAAATAGATTTATTTATCATTCTATCGAAACTTAATATATTTCTGGCTGTCAAATCTGAGAAACATTTTTTTGTTCCTATTAATATATCAAAAAACATTTTTTCTAATATACTTCTTTTTAAATTTTCCTATCATTTTTAACGTAACGGCAAACGTGTCAAAGATTACAGATATGTATATATAATTAACCATATCGGATAAATTAGTAATTAGTTAAGTAAAGAATTTATCAGACCTCATTATATTAATACAGAACTTTAATCTAAAGCAGATTTATTCTAAAGAATTTATATTTTTATTTTCTAGAAAATTCTATAGTTTTGAATTTTATAAAAAAAAACATATTTGAAACAAAAATCTCGTTTAAAATAGTTTACTGTTTGGAACATATGTATGAAAGAATAAAAACATTTAGCAAATTTTTACGGAAGAAATTTATAAATTTTGTGATAAATGCTAGTTCTTCCACTATATAATAATTAATAAGTATATATATATATATATATATATATATATATATATATATATATATATATATATATATATATATATAAGCTCACCTGATACCTTCTTTTTATACTCTTCAGGCTTATGCAAATACATTACAGCAGCACCGCCATTCAGAGGATCGATAGGATTTGGATAAGTTAAAAGTTGTGGCAGAAAAGACTCAAATATATTTGACAGATCTAGATTAAAATTGTTCACATTAATATTTTAGAATGTTTTTCCTTTCTGCTCGATTTTGAACGTACCATATAAGGCAGTCCATGCTTGATTAATAACATCTAAACATACAGTTCCGGATACCTCGTCAATATTTGGATGAAAAACTCTATTCATAAATACAATACTTGGTGATTTAAATGGATAATCTTCGGGCAGATGAACACGCACTTTCCATACGCCTCCTTCGTATGGTGCTGTATATAAAATAAAAAAAATTTAATAAAAAAAAACACTTCATATTGCGAAATAAATTTAATGAAACAATTGCAATTTATTATAAAAAAAAAAAAAAACGAACAATCAAAAACAAAAGAACTTCTCTAAGACGTCACTTGAGCATTGATTTAATGCATACAAATAATAATGACATTTAAAAATTTATAATTAAAAATAAACTTACTTCCACGAGGACCATAAAATTTAACACAAAATTCATTGAGCCCTCCTAAAATAGTTACTTCATGCTTGCTTTCTATACTGTAAAATTGTTAAGAAATGTATATATTGTAACAATTTTTTATTGTTACAATTTGGTTAAATATTGCAAGTTCAAATTTCGCGCAAAACTATTTTTTTGGCTATGACGTCAGGTCACGAGCGTTCGCTAGCTTGCCGGAAACTATGCATGAACAAGTCATTGTGGTACGGGCTGCGGTTGTGTTGAGATCGGATATGTAAGTTTGAATTTAATATCTTGTTTTATTTTCGTCATCCGTTATTGATTTCGGTTTTTATTGATAAAATATGATTTAATAATGTTCGTGTTAGTGATCGAGATTAATATTTTCGTTTTATTTGAGTTAATTTCGTAATTTTGAGTATGTTAATTTTGTTGATGAAAAAACGTGCTTTTTCTGCTATCGTTTTTAGCACAGCCGGAGTCCGGGCCATAATCATGTAGTGTTTGTGATTCTATTTTTGTGACTCGAGTCATTGTCCTTCCGTCTTTACTTCCCGTTAAAATTCCTATTTTCTGTGTATAATTTTTTTGTTGTTTGAAAATTCTGTGCTGTGTGTGACATCATTCCTTTTTGTGTGAAAGATTCTTGTTTTTCGAACTTCGCTGTTGGCGCAGCATTAGCTGAGATCTCGTCATTTCTTATTAATTTGTATTTATTGTAGTTGATGTTCGAGTATTTAGATTGTTGAAGCCAGCTTTCTTGTTGTCGATTTTTTGCTGTTGGCTTCAATCTAAAAAATTAATAAGATTCTGCGAAGTTCGAGTTGGAGCATTCCGTGGTAGCATTTTCACACAATAAGAGCAAATGTAAGTAGCATTGGTTTTTGTAACGATTTTTGTATTTATTTGATATCTGCCCTAATGTTAAATTATATTTGGTAATTATTTATTGTTTGATATTGATGAAATTATTAACATTTTGGTATTTAAATTGTATTAATTATTCTGCTCAATTTGTCTTATTTGCGATTTACTATTGTTTCAATTATTGTAATTTTTTTGTATTTGAATTGTACTAAGATTTTTGCTAAATATTTTAAATAGTTTGTGTATGACATTCTCGCTTAGTTACATTATTATTCTGTTCAAGTTAGAAAACATTGTAAGCTCACGAGCAGTGATTTTTATTGGGCAACTTAATTTATATCTTGTGTAAAATTTTGTCAGTCGTAGCAAGGATACTGTTGTTTGTATATGATTTTTCAGGGTTGGTGTAGTTGTTGCTGGAGGATTCAGTTTAGGGCTGTGTCGTTTGGTCGTCGTCTCCAGGTGGAACCAGCCTCAGTCAGTTAAGCCAAAGTACGCTGATAAAAATCGATCTATCCGAAACACGGCTCAGGAAAATCGTTCCAGTTCCAAATATTAGGTGACTAGATCACTGAGGATTTAAATCGCTCGTTTCACGAAAATCAGCCCGACCACTTGAGCTTATATTTGTCGTCCACTTGAGCTTATATTTGTCGTCCACGAGCTGTACCAACTCACAGTCCTGGCTGGATGCCTTCAGCCTTCTACTCCAACAAGAAGAGGACTTAGCTAGGACCTTGCTCGGTAACTTCCATAAGCGTAAGATCTATCAATCATATCTTTGTTGCCCAAAAATCAATTAAACAATTTGTAGTCAATATAATAATTTAAAACTCTGTGAGAAAAATTACTAAACTAAATAAAATTTATTTAAATTCAATTCTGCTGCATCAAATTGAGTTTCATTTCAAAAAAAAAAAAAAAAATAAATACATAATAAATAATTCCATAAACAAAACTGAAACCATTATCCAATAAATTTGTGTTTCCTTGTGTAATTGTCCAAACCTTTGGCCTTCGAGTTTCTGCGATACTTGTAAATTTTTTATATCTCAGTGGCGCCTCTGAAACCCACCCCTATTGCCTACCAAACCAACTGTAGCCGGAGCCGTATGGCGGATTCAGGTAGGAGCCAAAAATAAAATAAATAATAAATAAAATAATACTCAGAAAAACGTCATAATATATATATATATATATATATATATATATATATATATATATATATATATATATATATATATGTACTATTATACGTTTTACAGGGAGAAAATATGTGAATATTAATATTAGAAAAAAAGTTTTAGAAGTAGAATTGAATTAGTTGAAAGTAAAATTCGGATTGGTAATACAAAAATTTCAAATTTTAGTTTTCAATCAGCAAAGAACAATGTTATTGTTTACACATCACGTTCAGAAGGATCAAAAGGATACAGTTTTATGACGTCTGTATCCATACGTCGTTTTCCAGCACTCGGAGAAGACATTTTATGTGGATTATAGAAGAAATAAACATACAATATATATATAACACTAATATCAAATTACAATTCGTGCACTAGTTTTTTTGTACAATATAGTATCTTCTGACTATTCACCAGCAAACAAAACGTATGATGGCCGACGAATCTATGACATCTTATTCATATTCTTTCATTGGCCGAATTCCATTCAAACACACCACGAAATCGAAGCACTTTGAACACAGATATTTCGTTGGTCAAATTATTTCGGCAACAATACAATAACCAATGAAATATCGTCATCGGTTAACTCCGGAAATTAAAGGCCCTTTTTTATTTTCGAATATAAATGGCAGAATTTTATTTTCTACTTCTGAAAATAATCAATTCATTATATTATGTTGCGGTTAACATGATAAATTGGTTACTATTTATATAATAATAACCAGTTATTATAAATAATTACCGATTAATCACTTGAACCGTAATATAATTAAGCAAATTAATCACCTTGTTATTATTCACTAGTACTATTAAGTACTAATTAATCGTATCAGAAGGTTTTTAAATTATTGATATGTCAAAATTTTATTTCAACTGTTTGTGACCAATTACAAAATTGCATTTGATAAGCTAGCAACTGTCATAAAATAATTTTGACATGTTAATATTATGTCATAGCATAATGTACAATTTCTTATTATACAGTCAGTGTAGATTATTACTTATTTATTATTACATACTCTTTGAATAACATTGCTAATTCTAATTTTATATTTTTATTTCGAAGCATATAACTCAATAACCGATAATTTGTAATAGATATGTGACATAAATGATATAAATATATAAAATAGAAATAGAAATATATGTAGAATTTTTGTGAATATGGGTATAAATATAATTATAATAAATCTTTCGTAAAAGGGAAATATATAAAATTTTATTTTATTTTTAACTTACCAACAATTCAAAGAATGATAACACAAAATATAACAAATAAAAAGTTTGGAATAAAATAATATAAAAAATGCGATTTTATTTAATATCTTAACAGTTGCAAAAATTTACAATCATTATTTATTTTTTTAATATACAACGAAAAATTGTAATTTACTTAATACTTTTCTATAATTTTAATTTACAAATCCTTAATCACGTTTTATGAATATCAACAATAAAGAAATTTTTTCATTAATGTTTTGTCTGCAAAAATTATAATGATGCAGCTACATAAGTTACAGATTTTAAGTAGAAAAATGAAAATAAATATATATATATATATATATATATATATATATATATATATATATATATATATATATATATATATATATATATATATGTCAGATACCAAAAATGAAATAAATCCTAGAGACGCCCCTGGTACAGCAACACTCATGCGCAGGGCTACCCAAGCACGCAATGCAATGCATGCCGGTAGAGTGTTGAGCAGATAGCTTTGTGTAACTGACGCGTTGTTGGCTTTGTAACGAATGAATACTAATATTTAACTTTGTACTTACTTTAATAATAATAATCGATAATAATAGTTCTGTGTTTTACTTAAATCGACTATTGCTACCAATAAATAAATATCTAACATCAGCAGCGGTGAGATTATACAAGAATTAGTGGCCAATGTGCTTTCGAGAGAGAAAGAACATTGACGAATGCACGTGTTAGAAAGAGACAGAAGTACTCGTTGTTAAAAAATTGTGTTTGTGGATAGAAAAATTGTTTGTACAGTGCGTTTTATTACTGTTGAGTGCATATTAAAGCATAATAGACAATCGGTGTCGGAATATTATGTGTTTAGTGTGTGAATAGCGGACAAAGGTGTCGGAACGCTATTGAAAGTAATAAAGCGGGAAATAACGTATAGCTAGTGGTGCGTGTATGCATTAGCTAATACTGATATCGTGACCGGGTCAGAGTTATTTGTAGTTTGTTAAATAAATAACTGAAAACGGTGAGAACGAAATAAAATAAAATTGTGTGAAAGTAAAGAATAAAATGAGTGACAACGAGGAAGAAACACATGTTACAAATCCACCTAGTGCGTCAACGCCTATGCTCATGCGGAATGATGGACAAAATCAGCCGATCTACGTCGAATTTTTGCGGAATACAGCATTAGAAAGGGAGCTAATGGAGAAAGAAAAGGCATTATTACAGAAAGAAATAGAATTATTGAGAAAAGAAAAAGTACTTGAAAGTAATTCAACGATGTTGGACCAAACCGTAAGTGCTAGCATAATTCAACGTGATTTAGCTGATAGATTGTTACCAGAATTTGATCCATCGACACAAACAGGATTAACTGCGGACGCATGGGTTAAGAGAGTAGAAAGTGTGGCTAACGCGTACAATTGGAATCAACAAATGTTGTTAGCTCTGATTGTTAACAAAATGAAAGGGGCTGCAAGACAGTGGTTTGATTGCAACCTGGATACAATGACAACCTGGAAAGAATTCAAAAAGAAAATAACGTACAGTTTCCCGTCTACCATGGACCAAGTTGATATTCACCAGCTTTTAAGTGAAAGAAAGAAACGAAAGGATGAATCTTATGAATCGTATGTATATGATATGAAATCTATAGCACAAAGAGGTAATATGGAAGGTAGATCACTTATTAAGTATTTACTACAAGGGTTAAACGACCACGAGTTAATGAAAGCTTTAGCTATTGTAGAATTTAACGATATTGAAGATTTTCTGTACAAGGTAAAACGATACGATCAGATTGTAGAAAGAAACAGAACCGAAAGACGTGTACCATTTGGGAGGAGCTTCGCTGAAAAGAAGGAAAAGGAAAACGAAGTTAAGTGTTATAAATGCAACAAAACGGGGCACGTAGCGAGGAACTGTGACGTAACAGTAAGTAGAAAACCATTTGTTTGTTTTCAATGTAAAAAGGAGGGACATCTAGCTCGAGAATGCCCTCAGCGGACTAATAAAGGGTCTAGAAATAATGAACGAGAGAACGTGTCACGTATTGAGGACATGAACAACGAAATTAAGGATGAACGATATAAATTCATTGACATAGACGG
This sequence comes from Clivina fossor, assembly GCA_963966155.1. Taxonomy (NCBI): domain Eukaryota; kingdom Metazoa; phylum Arthropoda; class Insecta; order Coleoptera; family Carabidae; genus Clivina; species Clivina fossor. Next base: position 963,349 of record OZ014562.1, on the reverse strand, counting down.
AATCAACGTAATCGGATTTATAGATCTAGGAAGTGATGTAGTAACATTAAGAAAAGATGTTGCTGACGAGGCTAAAATGAAATATCTACAGTATAAAAAGAAATTGAAAGGATTTGGCGGCGGATATTGCGAAACAGTTGGTAAGCGAACCTCAATTATTACAGTCGATAAAGTAGATATAGAAACTGAAGTATTAATCGTGCCTAACGAGGTCCAGAATGATGCTATCATAATCGGACGCTCCGCATTAAACTCAACCGGAATAATCGTTCTGAACGAAAAAGGTATTTTAGAAATTAAGAAAGGCTCCATGCCTGAAACTGAAGTTGAAACTGTGAAGACTGTAGCAAAAATTAGAAGTTTTGAACCCGTGACTAATGGAGATATCAAAACAGGCGAGAAAATTGGAGAGGAAAACAGGCAAGATGTTATGAATCTAGTACAAAAATATCGAGACTGTTTTGCTAAGAATATTAATGAAGTAGGAAGAACATCGCTCATCGAGATGAAAATTGAAGTAACAGATTCACAACCGGTCAGTCAAAAACCTTATCGTGTACCGTATGCTCTAAGAGACACGATGAACCAGTTGGTAGATGAATTATTAAGTGCAGAAATAATTGAAGAATCTGGATCCGAATATGCCAGCCCAGCTATTTTGGTGAGCAAACAAAATAACGAAAATCGATTGTGTATTGATTATCGTCTGCTTAATAAGAAAATTAGCAAGATTCCGTATCCTATTCCAATAATAGAGGAAAGTTTGAGTAAATTAGCAGGCAGTTGTTATTTTACGAAACTTGATTTAGCTTCCGGATATTATCAAATACCTGTTGAAAGCGGAAGTAGACATTTAACCGCGTTTGTAACAACTGACGGACAATATCAGTTCAAGTACATGCCATTCGGTATTGTGACTGCACCTGCTGTTTTTGCTAGAATGATGGACCGATTAGTTAAAAGGTTAGAACCGGGTGACGTGGTGCATTATTTTGATGACATTTTAATACCAAGTGCGAGTATAGAGGAAGGACTAGTAAAATTAGAACGTGTTTTAAAAACATTGCGAGACTGTTGCATAACTCTAAAATTACAAAAGTGTAAGTTTCTATGTGAAAAAGTAGACTATGTAGGACATGAAGTATCGCGAGATGGTATTAGACCACAAAAGGTAAAAACGACCGCAGTTGAAAAATTTCCAATTCCTACTAATGTGCACGAAGTTAGACAATTTTGTGGATTAGCATCGTATTTTCGAAAATTTATTGAAAATTATGCGGTATTGGCAAAACCATTGACAAGTTTATTACGAAAAGAAGAGGAATTCAAGTGGAACAATGAGCAAGAAAGAGCATTTCATACAATAAAAGAAAAACTATCCGAAAGACCGTTACTAGCTATTTATGATCAGAAAGCGGATATTGAAATACACACAGATGCCAGCAGTTTGGGGGTCGCTGGAATATTATTTCAAAGAAAAAAAACCAGATGGAAGAATGAATTACTCTTAGCAATCGAAGACGAGGCGAGCAAAAAATGAAAAAGATGTAACCGAGAACAGAAGAATCGCGTTGGAGAATATACAGAAGGCGCAACAGAAAGAAAAACAAAGGTATGACTCGAAGCATAAGAAACCTCGTAGTTACGAAGAAGGCGATGTCGTACTGGTGAGGCGAGAAGCAGCTGCCTTTGGTCAGCCGAAGAAGTTAACACCTGCATACAAGGGTCCCTACATCGTAGCCAAATGTTTAGGTAACGATAGGTACGTATTAAAAGATGTTCCAGGTGCAGAATGTACACAGAGGTCCTTCGACTCCGTGTTCGCGGCAGAGAAGATGAAGCCATGGTGTAGCCCGCCCGATGATGTAGCCGAGTCGAGCGAGGAAGATTGTGATGCTGAAGACTGCAGAGACGAGGACGTCTCAGATGATAGCGTGGCCGAGATGTCAGATACCAAAAATGAAATAAATCCTAGAGACGCCCCTGGTACAGCAACACTCATGCGCAGGGCTACCCAAGCACGCAATGCAATGCATGCCGGTAGAGTGTTGAGCAGATAGCTTTGTGTAACTGACGCGTTGTTGGCTTTGTAACGAATGAATACTAATATTTAACTTTGTACTTACTTTAATAATAATAATCGATAATAATAGTTCTGTGTTTTACTTAAATCGACTATTGCTACCAATAAATAAATATCTAACATCAGCAGCGGTGAGATTATACAAGAATTAGTGGCCAATGTGCTTTCGAGAGAGAAAGAACATTGACGAATGCACGTGTTAGAAAGAGACAGAAGTACTCGTTGTTAAAAAATTGTGTTTGTGGATAGAAAAATTGTTTGTACAGTGCGTTTTATTACTGTTGAGTGCATATTAAAGCATAATAGACAATCGGTGTCGGAATATAATGTTTTTAGTGTGTGAATAGCGGACAAAGGTGTCGGAACGCTATTGAAAGTAATAAAGCGGGAAATAACGTATAGCTAGTGGTGCGTGTATGCATTAGCTAATACTGATATCGTGACCGGGTCAGAGTTATTTGTAGTTTGTTAAATAAATAACTGAAAACGGTGAGAACGAAATAAAATTAAATTGTGTGAAAGTAAAGAATAAAATGAGTGACAACGAGGAAGAAACACATGTTACAAATCCACCTAGTGCGTCAACGCCTATGCTCATGCGGAATGATGGACAAAATCAGCCGATCTACGTCGAATTTTTGCGGAATACAGCATTAGAAAGGGAGCTAATGGAGAAAGAAAAGGCATTATTACAGAAAGAAATAGAATTATTGAGAAAAGAAAAAGTACTTGAAAGTAATTCAACGATGTTGGACCAAACCGTAAGTGCTAGCATAATTCAACGTGATTTAGCTGATAGATTGTTACCAGAATTTGATCCATCGACACAAACAGGATTAACTGCGGACGCATGGGTTAAGAGAGTAGAAAGTGTGGCTAACGCGTACAATTGGAATCAACAAATGTTGTTAGCTCTGATTGTTAACAAAATGAAAGGGGCTGCAAGACAGTGGTTTGATTGCAACCTGGATACAATGACAACCTGGAAAGAATTCAAAAAGAAAATAACGTACAGTTTCCCGTCTACCATGGACCAAGTTGATATTCACCAGCTTTTAAGTGAAAGAAAGAAACGAAAGGATGAATCTTATGAATCGTATGTATATGATATGAAATCTATAGCACAAAGAGGTAATATGGAAGGTAGATCACTTATTAAGTATTTACTACAAGGGTTAAACGACCACGAGTTAATGAAAGCTTTAGCTATTGTAGAATTTAACGATATTGAAGATTTTCTGTACAAGGTAAAACGATACGATCAGATTGTAGAAAGAAACAGAACTGAAAGACGTGTACCATTTGGGAGGAGCTTCGCTGAAAAGAAGGAAAAGGAAAACGAAGTTAAGTGTTATAAATGCAACAAAACGGGGCACGTAGCGAGGAACTGTGACGTAACAGTAAGTAGAAAACCATTTGTTTGTTTTCAATGTAAAAAGGAGGGACATCTAGCTCGAGAATGCCCTCAGCGGACTAATAAAGGGTCTAGAAATAATGAACGAGAGAACGTGTCACGTATTGAGGACATGAACAACGAAATTAAGGATGAACGATATAAATTCATTGACATAGACGGAATCAACGTAATCGGATTTATAGATCTAGGAAGTGATGTAGTAACATTAAGAAAAGATGTTGCTGACGAGGCTAAAATGAAATATCTACAGTATAAAAAGAAATTGAAAGGATTTGGCGGCGGATATTGCGAAACAGTTGGTAAGCGAACCTCAATTATTACAGTCGATAAAGTAGATATAGAAACTGAAGTATTAATCGTGCCTAACGAGGTCCAGAATGATGCTATCATAATCGGACGCTCCGCATTAAACTCAACCGGAATAATCGTTCTGAACGAAAAAGGTATTTTAGAAATTAAGAAAGGCTCCATGCCTGAAACTGAAGTTGAAACTGTGAAGACTGTAGCAAAAATTAGAAGTTTTGAACCCGTGACTAATGGAGATATCAAAACAGGCGAGAAAATTGGAGAGGAAAACAGGCAAGATGTTATGAATCTAGTACAAAAATATCGAGACTGTTTTGCTAAGAATATTAATGAAGTAGGAAGAACATCGCTCATCGAGATGAAAATTGAAGTAACAGATTCACAACCGGTCAGTCAAAAACCTTATCGTGTACCGTATGCTCTAAGAGACACGATGAACCAGTTGGTAGTTGAATTATTAAGTGCAGAAATAATTGAAGAATCTGGATCCGAATATGCCAGCCCAGCTATTTTGGTGAGCAAACAAAATAACGAAAATCGATTGTGTATTGATTATCGTCTGCTTAATAAGAAAATTAGCAAAATTCCGTATCCTATTCCAATAATAGAGGAAAGTTTGAGTAAATTAGCAGGCAGTTGTTATTTTACGAAACTTGATTTAGCTTCCGGATATTATCAAATACCTGTTGAAAGCGGAAGTAGACATTTAACCGCGTTTGTAACAACTGACGGACAATATCAGTTCAAGTACATGCCATTCGGTATTGTGACTGCACCTGCTGTTTTTGCTAGAATGATGGACCGATTGGTTAAAAGGTTAGAACCGGGTGACGTGGTGCATTATTTTGATGACATTTTAATACCAAGTGCGAGTATAGAGGAAGGACTAGTAAAATTAGAACGTGTTTTAAAAACATTGCGAGACTGTTGCATAACTCTAAAATTACAAAAGTGTAAGTTTCTATGTGAAAAAGTAGACTATGTAGGACATGAAGTATCGCGAGATGGTATTAGACCACAAAAGGTAAAAACGACCGCAGTTGAAAAATTTCCAATTCCTACTAATGTGCACGAAGTTAGACAATTTTGTGGATTAGCATCGTATTTTCGAAAATTTATTGAAAATTATGCGGTATTGGCAAAACCATTGACAAGTTTATTACGAAAAGAAGAGGAATTCAAGTGGAACAATGAGCAAGAAAGAGCATTTCATACAATAAAAGAAAAACTATCCGAAAGACCGTTACTAGCTATTTATGATCAGAAAGCGGATATTGAAATACACACAGATGCCAGCAGTTTGGGGGTCGCTGGAATATTATTTCAAAGAAAAAAAACCAGATGGAAGAATGAATTACTCTTAGCAATCGAAGACGAGGCGAGCAAAAAATGAAAAAGATGTAACCGAGAACAGAAGAATCGCGTTGGAGAATATACAGAAGGCGCAACAGAAAGAAAAACAAAGGTATGACTCGAAGCATAAGAAACCTCGTAGTTACGAAGAAGGCGATGTCGTACTGGTGAGGCGAGAAGCAGCTGCCTTTGGTCAGCCGAAGAAGTTAACACCTGCATACAAGGGTCCCTACATCGTAGCCAAATGTTTAGGTAACGATAGGTACGTATTAAAAGATGTTCCAGGTGCAGAATGTACACAGAGGTCCTTCGACTCCGTGTTCGCGGCAGAGAAGATGAAGCCATGGTGTAGCCCGCCCGATGATGTAGCCGAGTCGAGCGAGGAAGATTGTGATGCTGAAGACTGCAGAGACGAGGACGTCTCAGATGATAGCGTGGCCGAGATGTCAGATACCAAAAATGAAATAAATCCTAGAGACGCCCCTGGTACAGCAACACTCATGCGCAGGGCTACCCAAGCACGCAATGCAATGCATGCCGGTAGAGTGTTGAGCAGATAGCTTTGTGTAACTGACGCGTTGTTGGCTTTGTAACGAATGAATACTAATATTTAACTTTGTACTTACTTTAATAATAATAATCGATAATAATAGTTCTGTGTTTTACTTAAATCGACTATTGCTACCAATAAATAAATATCTAACATATATATATATATATATATATATATATATATATATATATATATTGTGACAAAAACACTTTTTGTCACGAGTCAAAATTTATAAAAAATAATTGTGTTTTATAAAGTATTTATTTTTTAGTGAATTGGCAATATTGATTAAAATGTGTGAAATTAGCACGCACATAAATATGCTTGTACCAGTGAAATATCTCTCTCTCTTCCATGAGCAGTCCGGCTCTGAGCAAATATCTACTTGTATGTCGTCGTTGTATCTGTGATGAGTTTGAAGGTTAATTACCATGCGGTATTGAAAAGTAATATATTCAAGGCAGAAATTGTTTGTTTGGATTTGAAACGATGTAAGTTGACAATTTATTTATTTTGTATTATGTTTGAATTGTTATTCATGAGATTTTATTAGTATTTGGATTATTTTAGTAACGTAATTTTGCTCTCATGAATACAATGATGGTCAACTTACATTTGATTACGTTTTGTATATTTTGTAAAGCCAATTTCTTTCTTGAATAATTTTATTAGTTATTTTGTTTTGAGTTATAATTTGTAGAGTTCAATTTATTAGAGTTTGTATCGTTATAGTTTATTTGAAGATTAGTAATTTTGAGATGAAAAATTAACCTTGAAGCAGCACAGATTCCCGTTCCAGTCCTCATTTCTTTCTTTGTAAATACTAGTAGATTTCCTTCCCGTTTTCCGTTTGTGAAAGTTCTTTAGTGCGTATCATTGTCCGTATTTGTGAATTTCGAGCCCTCGCTAGAGCGCGTTATGATCTTCAGATTTTGGTTGCAGTGTGCGACGCTGCGGTTGATAATTTTATTCGCGTTTAAAACGTATCGGCGTTTTATTGTTTGAACTTTTGTAGAGTTCGGGATTGTTGCAATACGAGTTATTTTGAGGCCACGTGCCATTGTTCGTGTTGCGATGATTTTTTGATTTATCGTATCGTATATTTTTGCTATTATCACAGCGCTTAAATTTTAGGCTGAAGAAGCTATATCGGCTGTGATGATATTTTGTTTGTAGTATATTTTTTGGTGGCCACGTCGTAATTCTCGGTGAAATACCCTATGTTTTCGTGGGCTACTCCTATAAGATCAGAATGCGTTCATTGGCTTCCGGATTTACAAATCACGGGAAAGACATTCTGTCTAGATCGACTAAAGTACTTTCGTGTTTTGTCTCTCCCATGCACGCGACCCCAATTCGTTCCCAGTTCCTTGTTCCTTCTTTCCGATCATTATTCGTAGTCATTTTCTTGTGTCGTATTTTATTTTGTCGTATACTGTAAGTAGCAAATTTTTGATTGATTGTACTATTTTGATATTGAAGATATTTTTTTTTGAGCAAGTAACTTTAACTTATTTAGCTAGAAAATATCGTTAAGTCTTTTTATCGTATTATTGTTGAATTTTCTTTGAGTTATGTATTTTTTGTTTCTAGTTAAATATTTTAATTTTACTTGCATGATTTTGAACTATGTAATTACCGCTTATATTTTGTACTTTGAGATTCATCTTATTTGCTAATTGAATTTTGTTGTTATCGTTTAAATTTTGTATTCTGATATTTATTTTGTTTGCTGAATTCATTAACGTTGCTTGAGCTGATTTATGATTTGTGTACTTTAAATTGTAAATTGTAAAGTATTTTGATTTTGCATTTATTTGTTATATTGATGATATTGTATGAAACTATTGCTTATCGTTGCCATTTCGATTGTATCGACTTTTATTTCGAGTTCGATTTGTTTGATTTTATCATGTTTGTATGTTGGATAAATCTGCTGTGCCCCCTCATGTTTAGATGAACAGGCTGTCGTTTTCAACGGTGTCCGAGCGAGATTCAGATGTATAGTAGCACCAGTTAATTGTGGAAACCGAATTTGGATCAACAAATGAAAGATATCGACCATACTCTAAATCGAGCAGGAATTATTGACTGGATGATTTTTTATGACGTACTAAAGCCCGCGGGGCGTATTCCGATTACGAGGGCGATCATTCTCATGATGTCTCCATCCACGATCATGCCGCTTTGTTGCGCTGTACATTCTGCATCTCCTCGGCGCTGACGAAAACGCAGAAGAAGATCTTCTTTAGCTAGACCACCCGCTAACCAGCAGACATCAAACAAAGGACGTTCATTATTCTGTAATTGGTATATCATGCAATATAACGAATTATCTTTCAAAAGCATGTAAGTTCTTTTTTATTTAATTATTTATCGCATTTCCGAAACAAATTCTCGAAAAATGAAATAAATCCCTATCCCGTTAAGTTCCTTTTTGAGATTTGTCAAAGCTTCTCATTTTGCGTCAACATTCCGCTTTGACTGGCGCCCACCTAATTTACCAACATCACAAAATAAAGTTCCTACCAACCCCACCTACGACCCAGCTCTCCTCCAAACAACTGACGCCGTGCCCATTATGGGTGACAGGTAGGATAAAAATCAGATGAATAAAATATTTCAAAATTTGAACACTTTGATAAAATTTAACTTTAACATCTAATATTTTTCTTCATCTAAATGTCACACATAATTTTGGCGCTCCAACGCGTGGGGCTTTTGTTCATATTGTGATTTGCTTTGCACAAAATTTTTTGTCTTCGAATGAGTCCATTCCTTCCTTTCACTTTTCCGAGAATTTGAGTTCGAAAATTTATTTAGTTCTGATTATTTTTTGTAATTGCTACTTACATTTCATGTTTAGTTATGATGATTATTTATGATTTGTATTATGTTATATTTGCTACTTACTCATTTGATTTATTATGTTGTGCTATATTATTTTGTATGTGATTGAGTAATGATTTATATTTTGTTTAGTGCACTGAGTGAGATGAGATTTCACAGTTTTTTTTGATTGATTAGTTTTTCTTTGATTTGAGTATTTTATTGAGTTACGAATATTTCCTTGTTGGAAAGTTAAAATTTTTTTTGTAAATGAGAAAAAAAATTTTTTTTTGGTGTGACAAAAACACTTTTTGTCACGAGTCAAAATTTATAAAAAATAATTGTGTTTTATAAAGTATTTATTTTTTAGTGAATTGGCAATATTGATTAAAATGTGTGAAATTAGCACGCACATAAATATGCTTGTACCAGTGAAATATCTCTCTCTCTTCCATGAGCAGTCCGGCTCTGAGCAAATATCTACTTGTATGTCGTCGTTGTATCTGTGATGAGTTTGAAGGTTAATTACCATGCGGTATTGAAAAGTAATATATTCAAGGCAGAAATTGTTTGTTTGGATTTGAAACGATGTAAGTTGACAATTTATTTATTTTGTATTATGTTTGAATTGTTATTCATGAGATTTTATTAGTATTTGGATTATTTTAGTAACGTAATTTTGCTCTCATGAATACAATGATGGTCAACTTACATTTGATTACGTTTTGTATATTTTGTAAAGCCAATTTCTTTCTTGAATAATTTTATTAGTTATTTTGTTTTGAGTTATAATTTGTAGAGTTCAATTTATTAGAGTTTGTATCGTTATAGTTTATTTGAAGATTAGTAATTTTGAGATGAAAAATTAACCTTGAAGCAGCACAGATTCCCGTTCCAGTCCTCATTTCTTTCTTTGTAAATACTAGTAGATTTCCTTCCCGTTTTCCGTTTGTGAAAGTTCTTTAGTGCGTATCATTGTCCGTATTTGTGAATTTCGAGCCCTCGCTAGAGCGCGTTATGATCTTCAGATTTTGGTTGCAGTGTGCGACGCTGCGGTTGATAATTTTATTCGCGTTTAAAACGTATCGGCGTTTTATTGTTTGAACTTTTGTAGAGTTCGGGATTGTTGCAATACGAGTTATTTTGAGGCCACGTGCCATTTTTCGTGTTGCGATGATTTTTTGATTTATCGTATCGTATATTTTTGCTATTATCACAGCGCTTAAATTTTAGGCTGAAGAAGCTATATCGGCTGTGATGATATTTTGTTTGTAGTATATTTTTTGGTGGCCACGTCGTAATTCTCGGTGAAATACCCTATGTTTTCGTGGGCTACTCCTATAAGATCAGAATGCGTTCATTGGCTTCCGGATTTACAAATCACGGGAAAGACATTCTGTCTAGATCGACTAAAGTACTTTCGTGTTTTGTCTCTCCCATGCACGCGACCCCAATTCGTTCCCAGTTCCTTGTTCCTTCTTTCCGATCATTATTCGTAGTCATTTTCTTGTGTCGTATTTTATTTTGTCGTATACTGTAAGTAGCAAATTTTTGATTGATTGTACTATTTTGATATTGAAGATATTTTTTTTTGAGCAAGTAACTTTAACTTATTTAGCTAGAAAATATCGTTAAGTCTTTTTATCGTATTATTGTTGAATTTTCTTTGAGTTATGTATTTTTTGTTTCTAGTTAAATATTTTAATTTTACTTGCATGATTTTGAACTATGTAATTACCGCTTATATTTTGTACTTTGAGATTCATCTTATTTGCTAATTGAATTTTGTTGTTATCGCTTAAATTTTGTATTCTGATATTTATTTTGTTTGCTGAATTCATTAACGTTGCTTGAGCTGATTTATGATTTGTGTACTTTAAATTGTAAATTGTAAAGTATTTTGATTTTGCATTTATTTGTTATATTGATGATATTGTATGAAACTATTGCTTATCGTTGCCATTTCGATTGTATCGACTTTTATTTCGAGTTCGATTTGTTTGGTTTTATCATGTTTGTATGTTGGATAAATCTGCTGTGCCCCCTCATGTTTAGATGAACAGGCTGTCGTTTTCAACGGTGTCCGAGCGAGATTCAGATGTATAGTAGCACCAGTTAATTGTGGAAACCGAATTTGGATCAACAAATGAAAGATATCGACCATACTCTAAATCGAGCAGGAATTATTGACTGGATGATTTTTTATGACGTACTAAAGCCCGCGGGGCGTATTCCGATTACGAGGGCGATCATTCTCATGATGTCTCCATCTACGATCATGCCGCTTTGTTGCGCTGTACATTCTGCATCTCCTCGGCGCTGACGAAAACGCAGAAGAAGATCTTCTTTAGCTAGACCACCCGCTAACCAGCAGACATCAAACAAAGGACGTTCATTATTCTGTAATTGGTATATCATGCAATATAACGAATTATCTTTCAAAAGCATGTAAGTTCTTTTTTATTTAATTATTTATCGCATTTCCGAAACAAATTCTCGAAAAATGAAATAAATCCCTATCCCGTTAAGTTCCTTTTTGAGATTTGTCAAAGCTTCTCATTTTGCGTCAACATTCCGCTTTGACTGGCGCCCACCTAATTTACCAACATCACAAAATAAAGTTCCTACCAACCCCACCTACGACCCAGCTCTCCTCCAAACAACTGACGCCGTGCCCATTATGGGTGACAGGTAGGATAAAAATCAGATGAATAAAATATTTCAAAATTTGAACACTTTGATAAAATTTAACTTTAACATCTAATATTTTTCTTCATCTAAATGTCACAATATATATATATATATATATATATATATATATATATATATATATATATATATATATATATATATATATATATATTATAGTCATTTCAACTTATAAAATTTTATTACCAGTGTTAAGTAGCGGTAATAAAACAGGAACTCTCTCATTCTCTCACACTCACTCACACACACACACACACACACACACACACACACACAGACACACACACACACACACACACACACACACACACACACACACACACACACACACACACACACACACACACACACACACACACACACACACACACACACACACACACACACACACACACACACACACACACACACACACACACACACACACACACACACACACACACGCACATTAAAAACTATCGTGATTTTGTATCAGTCTCATCAATCAATCGAACATTTTGATCCACGTTTATAAATACAGTTTATATTGTACACAAACAACTTAAACTTTAAAATAAAATTTGTAATTTGTCAGGGATTATCTTTCAGCCCATCTGAATGTTCTCTTATAATACATTGCAATAATAATTATTCATTTTCTATTAAATAATTAAATTACATGTAACAATTTTAATACATAAGTTTAATTAACAGTTACTTGTTCTAAAATATATTGTATTTTATATGTAAATCTATTTAAGAAAGTCAAAAATAAAAAAAAACATCTAATTTTTATATAAACAAACACTTTTTTTCAATATATTTCAAAAATATTTAATTTGTTATACATATTTAATTAACATAAATATAACAAACTATCAGCTGGTGTAAATAGGAGAGATCGGGTACGAAATAGATTAGTGTATGATAGGGGTAAAATTGAAATGTTGTAGCAAAAGTTGGTGTTAGTCAGTTAAGATGGTTCGGACATATTGAGCGAATGTCTAATGAACGTTTGGTTAAAAAGATTTATTTGAATGATTTTGATGGTATACGTTTGCGTGGACGTCCGATGAGTAGTTGGAGGGGTATGATTGAAAGTGTTTTGCGTGAGCAAAAGTTATCAAGTAGTAGGAATAAAAGAACATGTATGAGAGGAATTATGAATGTGGATGAAGCGAAAGTTGCTTGTTTGGATAGGAATGTTTGGAGGCGACTGATTTCGGGATGATGAAAAGAGTTTGTGCCACACCCATATGGGTACATGACGTGATTGTGTATGTATGAATAAACTAAAATATTGTTTTTGAACTTTTAATAGCATAATTATTATTACTGTCCATAAACCGATGCTTTTTTAACAACTTAAAAGCAATTTTAGTTAAAAATCGGTCATATGTCTACTACGTATAAAATGTTTAACCCTTTCGCCTACAACCAGGTGTGAGGCTCGTGGTCAGGTTTTCGAGCCAAAACTGTTTATCACGTGCCTGGCCCGTGATACAACGGTCGAGCCTAAACTGACTATCACGGGCCTGGCACGTGGTACGTCAACCGGGCGCGGCGCAATTGATGAATTAAGTTCAAGTACATAACTCGAAAAGACTACAAAATATTAAAAATAATTTCAAATAAAAAACTTCTTTAGACATTGGTCTCAAACTTTGTTGCATATTATATCTACTTATTTCTTAAGGCCGAAAAGTTTCTAACTGTGAGAAAATTTCGCTTTCACACCGAAAAAAATCTTTCTCATTAATGTGTTTATTAATTATTTATGTAAATTAATAACTATATTATTAATTTTTTTTCAAGAAATACTCAGAAATAATTGGTAAATAAAATAAAGGAAGAATTATGCTAATAATTTATCTAGTAACTGAGATATGACCGGTTAGTTAAAAAATAATTCAATTTAAATTTTTCAATTTTTTTGTAAAAAGTGGATTTTTAAATTATGAAAAGAAATAAAAAGTGCCACTATTCACCATCAGATCGAGCGGAAAATTTCCTATAAGGTAATATTTTCAAAAAATATATACCAAAGAAACTAATATGTGGGCGTTAAGGTGTTTTAAGACAGATTTGCTGATTCGTGAATGGCTTTAAAGCTCGGCAGTTTTGTTTACGTTTTGGGACCGCGCTGTTGCATCTTAAATGATAGGCCAAGGGGTTAAGTGTAGTATAGTATAGGTATTTATGTTAGTATTAAAAGTTTACTGGTATGTTCCTATAAAAAATAGAATACCCTATGCAATATTTTTTATTTCTAAAAACAAAACTATTTATTTATAGTTAATGTTATTAATATGCTTTCACAAATATATTCTATCTTTCTTTAAAAATAGTCAATTTGCAATACTTGTTACTTGTCACATTAACTGCATTGATATATCGGAGTCTGTTAAAAATGCGCTAATTTCATCTGATAGTTTATCGTGGTTATGTGGGGATTGTAAACAATATAAACAAAAACATGACATTCCAAAACATGAGCAACCATCAAACCAGCAAATCATGGATATACTTAAAGATCTTAAAAAATCTGTAGAGTTCTGCTGCGACAAAATTGATGATTTTGAAGCCAAATTAAATTCAATTACTGACAAAATTAAATTGATTGAACCACTTCAAAATGAATGTAATATATTAAAAACAAAATTAATAGATCTGGAACAAAGATCAAGACACAATTATGTGGAAATATCTGGTGTGCCAGAGTCATCAAACGAAAATTTAACTACAATTATTAAAAAGATTGGAGAGGTTGTTAAATTTCCAATACAAGAACAAGATATCGATGTAGTTCATCGCGTTGCTTCGTTTAAGTATAACAAGGATATGCCAAAAAATATTATTGTGCGTTTCACAAGAAAACAAGTAAGAGATAATTTTGTCGCCAGTGCGCGTAAAACTTCTAATCTAAACTCGAGAAGTTTGAATATGGATAAAACAAATAAAATATATGTATATGACCATCTAAGTCCACATTACAAGTTATTGCTAAGAAAATCTAAAGAAGCTGCTATTAAAAATAATTGTAAATATGTCTGAATAAAAAAATTTTGTACGCAAATCAGACACAACACCAATAATAATTATAAACAATGAAAATGATATCAATAAAATAAAATAATTTAAAATAATATTAAATATATTAAATTAAAATCACTCTAAAATGGATTTAAATATTTATTATCAGAATGTTCGAGGGCTTAATTCTAAATTAAAAAACTTTTATAATGAAGTTAGTATAAATAATTATGATATCATCATTTTAACGGAAACATGGCTTAGTGAATCGGTGTTAAATTCAGAACTATGCAACTTAAATCAATATACAGTTTTTCGACGTGATCGTGTCAGTGAATTTAAAAATAGAGGTGGTGGCGTTCTAATTATGACACCAAATAAATTCAAAACTAAAGTTCAAAGTTGGAACTCAATGGCTGAAGATTTATGGGTAACCATGTACACATCGCAGCTGAAAATTAATATATGTTGTGCCTACATTCCACCATTATCGGATATTCAAGTTTACACTTCTCACATCAATAAAATAGCTGAACTAACCACTTCTTATCCGGAGGGTATTTTTCTGATCTGCGGCGACTACAACTTACCTGAAATCAACTGGTTGAGTAAAGCAAATACAAATATTCTTGAACCTAATATATCATGTAACCGAAATATTGCACTAGATTTTATTAATTTAATGTCTTTCTCTCAGATAAATCAATTTAATTATGTAAACAACTGCAATAACAAAATTTTAGATTTAATTTTATAATCTCATACAATTACAATTAATAAATGTGATTATCCAATTACCAAATTAGATCAGTATCATCCAGCAGTTGAAATTAATTTAAAATTTAATACATATAAATTTCTTTTACCAAACGAAGAACTTACTTATAATTTTAGTAAATGTGATTATGAAAATTTGATCATAAAATTATCACAAATTAATTTTGAAAATAGATTACTAAATCCAGATGTAAATGTGAATGTAGATACATTTTATAGTATTCTGTATTCTTTATTTAATGAATTTGTACCTATTAAAAAAAGAAATAACAAAAAATATCCTGTTTGGTTCAGTAAATCACTTATAAAAATGATTAAAGAAAAAAATAAATATCACAATAAGTGGAAAAATTACAAAAATATTAGTGATTATAACTCTTTTTCATATTTAAGAAAAAAAAATCGAAATTAAATTAGACTTAGACCATAAAAAGTACACCACATATTTAGAAAATAATATTACAACAAATGTCAAATCTTTCTGGCAATATACAAATTTACTTAAAAACAATAAAAATAATATTCCACATATTTTACATATTTTACATTACAATAATGAAACCAGAGCCGTATTTACCTATTTCGAGGCCCCAGGCGTAATTGAAATATGAGGCCCCGGGCGCAATTGAAATATGAGGCCCCCTTGCAGATGTTCTTCAACTGAAAAGGAATTGTTAGGGGAAAAAAATTAGTTTTAGTCCTATTATTATTATATGAAAATCTTTTTAATTTGTTTAAATTGTTTATACATTGGTATTAGATCAAAAAAATCAGCAAAATCAAAACAAAATAATGTATAGGTACATAATGAAAAAGGAAAATACACACATGGCTATAAATATAATAATCTTAAATAAACTTTTTACCCGCTTTTACCTTAGCAAACGTATCAACAATATCATCATAATTGATGGATTTTTGTAACTATGTTTCAATAAACAATAAGCTTAAATTACACAATTTTGATGTAAACTATTTCTCAAATAATTTTTCACTCGTTTTAAAACTGAAAACGAACGTTCTCCAGATGCATTAGTCACTGATTTATAAATTTGTACATTTCGAGAGGATTCGTAAGATTTTCTTGTTTCGCAAATTTTTAACATTGACAATGACAACACCAGTACTTCAACATTAGAAACGTATTGAAAAATAATGTACTCGTAAATTAAAACTAGAAACTAGAAATTAAAATATAATTTCCAAATTGATCTCAGTGACTGATGTCTGATTTGAAAGCTGAGGCCCCTTAGCTACGAGGCCCCAGCTTGCGCCTCATGCGCCTGTGTATAAATACGGCTCTGAATGAAACTGCAAAAACTGGACAGGACATATGTAATTTATTTGCCAAATATTTTGAGACTGTTTATACTAATGAAAATCCAATCAATAATACAAACAATTATAACAATGCACATAGTTCTGTGAATTTGGAGGAAATTACTATTACAGAAGATGAAATTTTTAATTACATATCTAATTTAAATATTAAAACTGGACCAGGGCCAGATAAAATTCCTCCAAGTTTTATAAAAACATGTGCATATTACTTAAGGCTGTACTGTAGCAATCTTAAAGTTTCTAAGGGGTTTGTAGGTGAGGGACGAAGTAGCTTATAGGCGTGGCGTTCAAGTAACCCCACTGCTAAATTTAGGAATTTTTTCTTTTTCTAATGAGAAAGACAGCCGTCAATCCAAAACAACTGTGTATAATAGAATCGAATTTCTAAAGCAATGTTTGTGTTTTGTAACGCTTTAGTATATATTTTTTGAATACATCATTTTAGAGGAATTTTCTGCCCGATCTGATGATGGGTAAACGTACTTTTTATTTCTTTGAATAATTTCAAAAATCCAGTTTTTCAAATAAAAATTAAAATTTTAATTTAATTATTTTTTAACTTTAAGCGATCATATCTCGGTTACTATACAAGTTATTAATATAATTCTTTTTTAATTTCTTTATTATCTATTTCCGTGTACGCTTCTTAAAAAAAAGAAATATTAATATTGTTATAAATTAACATAAAAAATAAATAAACAAATTAATGAGCAATATTTTTTCAATTTAAAGACAAATTTTTTTCACAGTTAGAAATTTTTCGGCTTTAAGGAATAAGTAGATATAATAAGCGACAAAGTTTTAGAGCCAATGTCCATAGAAGTTTTTTTATTTAAATTTCTTTTTCATATTTTGTACAATTTTTGAGTTATGTACTTCTAAACGTGAAACATGAATTACTGGCAGCTGGCGTAATGCTCTATATATACGAATATACTCGTATTTATTATGTTGCATATTTATAGAACTTTGTAACATTTAATATAAATTTTAAATTAAAGGTATTCTATTTTTGGATATATTATCAATCGATAAAAAAATACAAAATTATAATTTCAGGGCATATATTGTAATAAATGTAAAAAAAAATAAGCAAAAAATTTTACACTAATTTTGGATTTTCTATTTTTAAGTTTGTGTAGAAAATGCATTATAAAACATGTCTTTCTAAAATTTGAATGTTATAAAACTATATTTGTTTCATAATTAAAAAAATAATATGTTGTAAAAACTTTATTATATGTTGCGTATTTACTTAACATATTACATTCAATTTTTTTATCAACTTTCTTTGAGTTATTTTGTTTAAATTCTTGTTTTTAAAAATTAATCTAATATTACATAGTTTTTTAAGTTTTTAATCATAAATGCCTTCCCAGATGTTCAATCCAGAGGTGTTGTGCGCCAAAAATTATCAAAAATATTCCGTTAGCTTTGTTGTTTTGATATTTAGTATCAGAAAGCAATGGCACAAAATATAGACTTATACACTTATAAATAGTAGCATATATATATACAAGTACCACGTTCTGATGATAATGCAACGGCCGATTTAAGATTTAAGAAAAATTTTAGATTTTGAATTATATTCTTCTTCTGTTAATATATTCGTATCTTCAACGTCACCGTAATCTTTATCTGCTGGTGTATGAACATAAAGTTTTCGTTTTGTTTTATTGGGGTTTTCAATACGAGTTCTTCTTGAATGTAATGACACAATTAGTAAATTCTAGTTATTAACAAATTTATTTTTGTGGTCATTAAAAAAATTATTACTGAAAATTTGATTAAATTCTAATAAATAGTGCTGCCAAAATATACTTTAAAAATTGTACTTTGAAAGTCAGCAAAATTACGAAAAAAGCATTCTCAATATCACGAACCGATAACTTTGTTTACTATTATTTAAACATATTTTAGGAAATCAAACAGCTAATTTCACATGTACATATATATATATATATATATATATATATATATATATATATATATATATATAAATTTATGACTTATTGCTATCCCTGCAAAGTGTTTCACTTAGTTTTCATTATTGTAAATTGTTTATAATATATTTATGTAAAATGTAAAAAATCGGAAACCGACAAGTAAATTTATAAAAGTTATTACAATTTTACTGTTGTAAAAAGTTTGTGTTTGTAAACAAGCAATAGTATATAAGTTGAAAGCGATAAGAACAGAACGACAGTGACAGACATATTATACTCTTTCCTTTACGAAATAAATAAGCTCCTCCCATTCGCAATATTCAATTGCTTATCCCTGTAAAGTAGGCAAATATACACGTAAAATAGGTTTTGTAATAACAAAATCACGGTCGTATTATTAAAAATAATGATACAATTTTTGAATATGTTGTTAATGAAGTAAATCTGCAGATATATTTGAGAGTACTTTTTACATTTTTTTCTCTAAATTGCGTCAATATAACTGTAAAGTATAGTGATTTTTGATAATAAATTACTGAAATATAGTAATTAATTTCAAAAAACTAATTTCAAGCTTTCCAGGAGTAACTCTTTATCTTTCTAAAAATACCAAATTTGTTAAAATATCTTAAAAATTGTGAACACTGTTTTGTTATTACAAAACTGCTTTTTTTAGCTGGCTTCAGTACACCCTTAACTGTACCATTATGTATCATTTTTAATAAATCACTAAAATTAGGTATTTTTCTTGATTATTGGAAAAGTTCTTATATAACTCCAATATATAAATCTGGAGATAGCGCCAATGTAATCAATTATCGACCTATTTCAAAACTATCAATCTTTGCTAAAATCTTCGAAGCTATTATAGTGATAAAAATTAAATTTTAACTTGAAAGTATTATCATATCAGAACAAAACGGATTTTGTGCAAAGAAATCCATACTAACAAATTTAATTCCATTTTATGAAAACATATATAACGAATTCAAGTAGACGTTATTTATACAGATTTTAGCAAAGCATTCGACCGTGTAAATCATATTATATTAATTAAGAAATTATCACAAATGGGTATACATGGTTCATTGTTAAGATGGGTTGAATTATATATTGACAATAGGTGTCAGATTGTTGCACTTCGAGGGTATCAATCAAGAAATATTGTTGTTAAATCAGAAGTCCCACAAGGTTCTCATCTGGGCCCTTTATTATTTAATATTTATATAAATGATATTAATGAATTGTTCTTAAATTCTGAATTTACCTTGTTCGCTGATGATTTAAAACTTTATAAACCAGTAAAATTTAAACCTGAATATTAATAAATGCTACATTGTTCGTTTCACTAGAAATACTAATAAAATTCTTTTTAATTATCAATTAAATAATGGTTTTCTTGTAACTAAAGAGTCGATACGAGATTTAGGCATTATATTTGATACTAAACTCACATTCAATGAACATATTCAAAAATTACTAAAAAAAGCATTTCAGCTCTTAGGATTTATCTGGCGAACATGTAAAAATTTTGCATCATCAGAAACTTTAATATTATTATATAACTCTATAGTCAGATCGCAACTCGAATTTTCTTCCACAATCTGGAATCCCCAATATAAACATCAAATTAATGCACTAGAATCACCTCAAAAAAGATTTACTTATTTGTTATCTATTAAACTAAACACTAGGTTTGCTAATTATGATTCAGCACTTCTCACTTTACAAATGTTAACATTAGAAAATAGAAGAGTATTAACTGATATGCTAACTTTGTTCAAAATTCTTAATTATAATTTAGATTCATCTAAATTTCTACATTTACTTAATTTCAATGTACCGTTAAAAGCAACTAGAACTAATCAATTATTTTATCTTAATACATTTCATAATAATTACTGTAAAAACTCAACATTAAATAGACTAATGTTTACTTATAATTTGCACTTTAGTGAAACTAATATTTTTAATATGGAATTTAATACATTTAAAAGAAAAATTATGGATTTATTGTCAAACAACCAATATCAACAACTAGGCTGATATTAAACTTTATATTATTAAATCATGTATTTTATATAAGTAATTTCTGTTTATATTTTGTATCTTGTTTTTGAAAAACGTGTTATTTTGCTATATTCATAATAATTATAAAATTTTGTAATAAATTATTGTAAATCTGTAATTGGCTTAGGCCGTTGATTTACTAAATAATAAATAAATAAATAAATAAATAAATAAATAAATAAATAAATAAATAAATAAATAAGAGAAAATCGCATTTTTCAAGGAAAATGATAAAAATATTTTTTTTTACAAATAAACCACACATACAAAAATTATGAAATTATTACATAAGTTCTATAATAACAATTAACAACATATATATTTTTTGGAAATCAAAATAATAATAAACAAAGAAAATATTGACAATTAAATATTTGATTAATTTTTTTTATATGCTAATTCTGTCTGAATATAAAAATTGTTATTAAATTATGAATTGTAGATAAATGAGCTAATTTTTCTATTAATTAGTTACCATATAAATATGTAGTATTAAACGAATAAATCGAATGTAAATAAAAATTATCCTTTTTTGTATTCCCACCACCTGTTTGCCTTGAAATGCCCTTAAAGATTGAAACTTAAACAGAATGTGTCACAGTTAGGCAGTAGTTGTTTTTGTCTCGTGAGCTTTTCGAAATTGAACAAACCGATGCATCCGCGCGATGTGAACAACATCGCCGGCTGCGCTGTATCTTCTTCCCAAGGTAAATCGCCCGATGGATCTCGCATAAAATTCACCATTGACGAAACGGTTTCACGCCGATCGTAATCTTTATTAAAATCACCATCCTTATAATGTTTCAATACGAACGGATCCGCATTTACTTTGAGTTTTTTACACATTTTTTTCGCTTCACTGCAACACAATAATACGTTTTTTTTTTTTAATTATAACATATGAAAATATTCTAAGGTAAATCCGAAGGGGATACCACTTGTAAAATCTGGTGTACAAATTTATTAAAATCCTATAGTAAAATCATGTAAAATTCTTACAATCGCGCTTAAAAGCATTATTTTAAGCGTAAAATCATTATTTTAAGCGTAAAATCATGTAAAATCCTTACAATTTTACTTAAAATCATCTAAAATCCTTACAATCTTACGAAAAATCATGTAAAATTCTTACAATCTTACTTAAAAATCATATAAAATTCTTACAATCTTACTTAGAATCATATAAAATTCTTACAATCGTGTTTAAAATCATGTAAAATATTTACAATCTCACTTAAAAATCACGTAAAATCTTTACAATCTCACTTAAAAATCAAGTAAATTCCTTACAATCTCACTTAAAATCGTTATTTTAAACGTAAAAATCATGTAAAATCATCACAATCTCACTTAAAAATCATGTAAAATCCTTTGAATCTTACTTAAAATCATGTAAAATTCTTACAATCGTGTTGAAAATCATGTAAAATACTTACAATCTTACTTAAAATCATATAAAATCGTTACAATCTCGCTTAAATGAATTATTTTAATCGTAAAATCATTATTTTAAGTGTAAAATCATGTAAAATCGTTACAATCTCACTCAAAATCATATAAAACCGCTTACAACCTTCCTTAAAATCGGTAAAATCTTAGGATTGTACAATCCTAGATGTACAAAATTGAAGAGTGGTTTCGCCCCTCGGATAAATCCGGCAAAAAGAAGGTACTTACCCAGAACAATCAACTAAAACCATTGTTTGTTCCCTGTCCTTTAACAACAACTGCAGCTTCACGAAAAACTTTAACCACTTGCGACACTTGCTTCGCCGAGTTAATAAAGCATACCATAACATTATTTTTCGTACGTAATAATTTCTTAATATCAACAATATTATCGATTACATTTTTCTGCGTATTCGTTTTGGCTAAATAATACGGTATTTCTATAAAAAAAATATCTGCAACATTACAAATATAACCTCAATTTTTGTATTATCATGTTTTAACTGGATTAAATCAACTTTACATGAATTTGCAATAACTTACAATAAAAATTAGTAGATAATAAACCTTCATTGTAATTATTTCATTAGTATTTCATACACAATTTTAATAAAATTTAAAAAATATAAAACACCGGTTCAATTTACTGAATGACACAACTGACAACGCACGCATACGCGGCATACCCGCATACCGACACGATCTTGCATTGGATTGGATTCGTTGAAAACCCAGCTGTTTTGCGAAAATGGCACGAAATAATTTAAATTCAAATATAAAATGTCCCGATAAATAATTTTAATATAGTTTTATTAAATAATATATTTATATATATAAAAGATTTCACCAACATATTTATAAGTATAATTTTCAATCCTCAATAGGATGACATGTTTTACGTTTTATCGGCAGACAATTTGTTTCGGATGCGAATATTATTCGTATGGTATTTGTGAAGCCAGATCCTTCTTTGCAACTACCTACTAATATTAACGGATCACCGGCTTTTATGAGTAAGGAAAATTTTCCAAATGTAATAGCATATTCGTATCGAGATTCGATTTCAGCTAACCATTCTTTGCGAGGTTGACCTATTGGTACAAATAATTATATACGTAAATTAGTCGACAAATATTTTATAATATTCAAAAATAAATTAATAATATTTTATAGACCATTTGCACAACGTAAGAAACATTGTCGCCAATTTTTTTGCCTAGATGCCACCACTAGTATCAAAATTCAGTAATCAACTTTTTCTAGTAAATAAAATATTTTGAATTCAAAATTTATTTATTTCTGTAAACTTTAAACATTAGTTTTAAAAATATTAATATACAGTGTGTCCCCGGATTGAGTTCACTATAGGTGTAATCGGCAAAATATTTAAGAATTTTATGTTTTGGGATTCCGCCCTGCTTTGTCTGAAAACAATTTTTAAGCATATTGTTAGTTTTTAAAAATTAAGGCGACCATGAAAAATGTAAAAAACTATTTTATATTCAGGTAAAGTGCCATTTTGGTCAATAATACAGCATAATGTTCTTGAGAAAATTTGTTCAGAATATGAAATTATGGCACTGTGCAAAATTTTTAAAATATCAGTTAAAAAAAAATTTGTCTGGACATAACGTCGACTGCACAAAACGCCGAATATATATTAAAAATTCATTTTATGATCATTTCTCAAATATAGTATATATCAAATCAAATTTGTTTCAGGTAAAATTGTTAAATAAACTCCAACTTACCTATATAATGTATAGGTATGATAGCGCGACATATATTTAATTTCCTAGCAACATGACCATATCTTGTTACAGCCACAATCGGACATTGCGGACGGAATTTTGCTATCAATTTAGCACATCTACCCGAAACGGTTAAAACAATTATACATACAGCGTTACTTTTCATCGCTGTTTCGACCGCGGTTATTGCAACGGAAATTGCTGGCTCACAAATGGTAGGAATCTAAAATAGGATCAAATCTATCTCACAAACAAATTTATTGTTTCGTTTTTCATACATACATACATACACAATCACGCCATGTACCCAAAAGGGTGTGGCACAAACTTTTTTCATCATCCCGAAATCAGTCGCCTCCAAACATATTCCTAAATCCGGACAAGCAAATTTCGCACTTTCATCCACATTCATAATTCCTCTCATGCATGCTCTTTTATTTCTACTACTTGGAAACTTTCGCTCACGCAAGCCACTCTCTTAATCATACCACTCCAACTACTCATCGGACGTCTACGCAAACGTATACCATCAAAATCATTCAAATAAATGTTTTTAACCAAACGTTCATTAGACGCATTCGCTCAACATGTCCGAACCATCTTAACTGACTAACACCAACTTTTGCTACAACATTTTTTTTTCAATTTTACACCCATCATACACTAATTTATTTCGTACCCGATCTCTCCTATTTACACCACATACCACACGTAAAAATCTCATTTCCACAGCAGTCATTTTCCGTTTATGCTTTTGCAACCAAACCCAACATTCCCTACCATACATCAACGTAGGCACCAAAACTGCATTGTATATACTTAAACGGGCTTCTTTGGAAACATTTACATTCTTAGCAAAAGTTCCCAAAGTACCCAAAACCTTGTAGGTAAAACTACATAAATAAACATTCGTTAAAGTGGAAAATTTTTGGATCCTGTAAGAAACCTTTCTATCTATATTGCAACGAAGCTTCTTACAAAATTCAAGTATTATCAATTTAACGATTCGTTAAAATGAAAATTCTTGGATTCCGTAAGAAATCTTTCTATCTATATTGCAACGAAGCTTCTTACGAAATCCAAAAATTTTCCACTTTAACGAATCGTTATATTATTGTAAGAAAGATTTACTTACGTCGGAAATTAAATTCGATACAATCTGTTTCTGATAAACGGCCGATTCAGCTTCCATACAAATATTTTTGACAACATTTAGCGTTTCCATCGGTTTTCTTCCGCAAATAACTTCTTCGGATAACATAAGACCATCGGCTCCATCCAAAATCGCATTTGCTACATCTAGCATTTCAGCGCGTGTTGCTAAATGATTTCTTGCCATTGATTGTAATAAATGTGTGCTACATATTACAGGTTTTCCCGCCTGTGGAGTAAAGTTTCCATCAAAGATAACTAACTACAGTGGAACCTCGCTTAACGAGCACCTCGCATAACTAGCAAAATAAATTGTAAACAAATGACTCGCTTAACGAGCGAAGTGGATAGGGAAATCCCCGAATTGTGCGATAGCACTTTCTGTGCCATTGCTACATTGCTACATGTTGTGTTTAGAACAAAATGAACAAGATTAGAAGTATATGGGTAAACCCATATAGAAACCACTTTGACATTCCTCCGAAAGTTGGCAACACTGTATTTTGATAATATTATAATTTATGTGGACACTAAGAGAAACTTTTCTGAAAATTTGATCAAAATCGAATAAATGATGTAGCCACAATGAATTTTATTAATTTTTTTCTCGGAAAGTTGGCAACACTGTATTTTGTTAAAATTACATAAATTATATAAATACTAGGAGAATCTTTTGAGAACATTTTAGTAAAATCGGTTAAATAACATGGCCATAATAAAATTTTTAAAACTTTAGTAATTTTTTTCTCAAAAAGTTGGTAACACTGGACATTAATAAAATTATGTAATTAATGGGAGCATTAGGGAAATCTTATCTGAAAATTTGATCAAAATCGGATAAATAACGTAGCCAATATGAATTTTTAAAAACTTTAGGAAAGTTGGCATCACTGAAAAAAAATAAACCCACATGACCATCTTGGGTACTAAACAAATTCATTCTGAAAATTTCATTAAAATCGGTTGAACCGTCTAGGAGGAGTTGCGGCCACAAAATTTTGACTTACAACCGAGCGAGCGAGCTGACGACGCACACACATACACCCACATAAACTAAGTTCAGATTCGTCATCTAGGGACTATATGAATTATTTCTATACAAAATTTTTTTTTGCTAATGTTACAGACACCGTACCAAATGCTATACCACATTTTCCTTGCAGTCAAAGTGGTAATAACTTTGCATAAATCTGGCCATTAAAGTTGAAAACTGGAAAACAATTTGACGCCAATATTTCACATGCAACTTTTGTTTTCGAAAAATAACCTAAAATATTCTTCATTTGTTTTTTGCTTTCTTTTTTTCTCTTAGTAATAAGTGCATACAAAGAGCCGATTGAGGGATTGGTTGGCAATTTGTTTGGAGTAGTGGCTCGCCTATTAGGTGTCAGTCTTGGTGTAGTTCACGTAGTTAAATCAAAAATGGACATGATTATTGATTTGGTTTCAGTTGATCTGGTTGTTAATGCAATGATTGTTGCCACATGGAAAGCTAGCTAAAGAGACAGGTAATTATTCCAACTGGATGAAAAATTAGGTCCAGGGCAAAGTTACAAGATAGCTCCCCAGCTTACCAACCCGAAATTATTCAACTAAGTTATGTTTTTCTATTTTTTCGATTCTAAATTCCAGGGAAATAACATTACCAGATACACATATAAATTTAATTAATTCTTTATTTAAATCTAAGTTCAGAGACGATTTAATAAATGACTTCTTTCACAAATTAATGGTTTTTAGAATAAATAATTCTGAAATTTTTGCAAAACTCAGAGATCAGTTTTAATATTTTGACTATCGGCGTTCCAACCCTGTCTACAGGGGATATCACAAAGTTATAGTTATATTTTGAAAAAATTCGAAATTAGACTTTCTTCCAAAATTTGCTCAAAAAAATCTGAAAAAAATTCGTAAAATAGAGAAAAAAATTAGCTACATAATAGCTAAGTAACTTTTTTTCTTTAACCCATACTGATGTAGCAAGAAAAATTATTGAAAGTTCTAAAAAACATTTTCAAAAAAATTCTAGCGCCCAAACGGCACGTGCTAGCAAATTAAGACTAAAACCAAATTATATAACTTTTTATTTCCTATCGAAAAGTATTCAAAATATTTCTCCGAATTTTACTTCAGAAAGAAGTATTCTCAATTCTGCATATTATCATTTTATACATTATATATATATATATATATATATATATATACCGGGTGTCTACTTTTTTTTTGTTACATAGGGAATACAATGCTAAAATTTTCATTTGGTGATAAATTTTCCCCTAATTATTATAGAACAAAAGTACAAATACAAAAGTTGTTTAGAATTCAAAAATGCATCAAATGATGCCAAATTTATCAATATAGGATGTTCTGATCAAGAATTAGAAGCAAATTAAAATTTCCATTTTTGCGCTCTTTACATCAAAGTGCCACGGAAATTAAACAAATAATTTCATTTCTTCTGGAGTTTGAGTTTGACAGATCGTATTTATTTTATTGTTACGTTCTGTATTATTATTATTATTATTATTATTATTATTATTGAAAATAATGAATAAACTTAATGTAAATGAAAAGCTATTAAGTATAAAAAGTATTAAGTATTTATTATTTATTACAATGAAACGGTATTTTACTCGGCTGTACACTACGTACTAGCTGTGGTTTTAAATTGTGAATGTCTCCATTATAATTTTAAGTAATTGTTTAATTTATTTATTAACTTCAAGTTATAAAAACAATACATTTGAATTAGATGACTGGCATTATGCCTAATATATTTATTATAATAATTTAAACTTATCCCTGAGGATGCTGTAAGTTGTGCAGTGAAACGTCGGATAAGAGTTTAATAAATAGTAAATAGCTGAACTCCGTAAAACTTTCTTTATTTATTACAATATTCAATATACCTATAAAACAGAAAAAATCATGAATACAAGATATAGGAGAACAAAAACGAAACTAACAATTTAAATTAAATGTTCAAATAAATCGCCATTAACTGCCAAACAATAACCTAATCTGTTATAAAATTCGTGACGTACAGAGCTTAATTGTGTTTGTGTTATATTATTGCACTCTTCAACAATGGCATTTTTCAAATCAACAAGATTTTTGATATGTCGTTTATAAATTTTCTCCTTCAAATATGGCCATAAAAAGAAATCGCACGGTGCTAAATCGGGCGATCTAGCTGGCCAATTAATTGGACCACCTCTACCAATCCATGAATTTGGAAAACATTGATCCAAATATAATTTAATGTTGCAGCTGTAATGTGCCGGACATCCGTCTTGTTGATACCAGACAACATTATCTTGAGTTGCACACTCTTCTAACTGCGGACCAATATGATTTTGCAACATATCCAAATATTTTTCGTTGTTTAAATTATTTTCAATAAAAAATGGCCCAATTATACACCTGCCAAAAATTCCAGCCCATACATTAACTTTTTCTGGATATTGGGTACGTGTTGCTACCATTAAATGAGGATTTGTTTGGCTCCATATTCTAAAGTTTTGTGTATTAGGTTCGCCGTGTAAAGTAAACGTAGACTCGTCAGTAAAACAAATAGATTTCAAGAAGTTTCTGTCTAAATTGGATTTTTCCATAATAATGTTACTAAATTCGCTTCTAGCCATTTTATCCGCTTCAAATATCTCTTGGTGCGTGGAATATTTATAAGAATGATATTTTTCATTTTTTAGTACCTTATGTATTGTTGAAGGATGCAAATTTAATTCAGCACCAAGTTGACGCACACTAACATTTGGGTTTTCCGTTACACACAAAAGTATATTCAATGTATTTTCTTTAATTGCATTTTGATTTAAATTCTCCTCCTGATCTTCTGCGTTGATTTTTCTACAATTTTTACAACGTTTTAACACACTTCCAGTTTCTTCGAATTGTTTAATTATCCTACGAATAGTCATAGCGGAAGGTATGGGACGGTTTTCAAAGAAAGCGCTGAATAAATCTCTTACTCGTCGTATCGAATTTCCAGTAAAATACCATTTTACGCACTGAACTTTTTCATTTACCTTAAGTTTATTCATTATTTTCAATAATAATGATAATAATACAGAACGTAACAATAAAATAAATACGATCTGTCAAACTCAAACTCCAGAAGAAATGAAATTATTTGTTTAATTTCCATGGCACTTTGATGTAAAGAGCGCAAAAATGGAAATTTTAATTTGCTTCTAATTCTTGATCGGAACATCCTATATTGATAAATTTGGCATCATTTGATGCATTTTTGAATTCTAAACAACTTTTGTATTTGTACTTTTGTTCTATAATAATTAGGGGAAAATTTATCACCAAATGAAAATTTTAGCATTGTATTCCCTATGTAACAAAAAAAAAGTAGACACCCGGTATATATATATATATACAGGGTGTAACAGAATAACTATTCCTAATTTTAACTGGAGTATCCTGGGCTCAGAATATGAAGATTTAATGCAAATCACTGAGATAAAATGTGGCTCCTTACTGAGCTACAGGGTGTTTTATATAAAAATTTAAAAACGATTTTTGCCCTGTACTTTAAAACTATTTGACGTATCCTTATCATACTTGGCAGGAAATGTAGGTACCGTACACCATACTAAATTATGTTAAATAAAAGTTTCTGGCTACTGCCAGTGGCGTACAACAGGGGCAAGTGAGAGGTTGATCCTTCCTAAATTCTACGCCACTGGCGGAATTGTCATTTTAGCACAATTTTTCGATTCTCCAATACTTGCTGTGTAAAAAATATACTCTTCCTTTGTAACGATAAAGTCACTGTTTTTCGAGATATTTAAAGTTAAACATAAGCTGCACCCTTGGGATTTTTTCAAAATTTACTCAAAATAATCTCAAAAAATTCAGTAAAATAGAGAAAAAAATTAGCTACATAATAACTAAGTAACTTTTTTCTCTAACTCATTCTGATTTGGCTGTAAAAATTATTGAAAATAAAAAAAATTAAATGCAAAAAATATTAATTTTCAATAATTTTTCCATCCAAACCAGAATGAGTTAGAGAAAAAGTTACTTAGTTATTATGTAGCTAATTTTTTTCTCTATTTTACTGAATTTTTTCAGATCTTTTTGAGCAAATTTTGAAAAAATCCCAATCTTATGTTTAACTTTAAATATCTCGAAAAACAGTGACTTTATCGTTACAAAGGAAGAGCATGTTTTTTACACAGCAAGTATTGGAGAATCGAAAAATTGTGCTAAAATGACAATTCCGCCTGTGGCGTAGAATTTAGGAAGGATCAATCTCTCACTTGCCCCTGTTGTACGCCACTGGCAGTAGCCAGAAACTTTTATTTAACATAATTTAGTATGGTGTACGGTACCTACATTTCCTGCCAAGTGTGATAAGGATACGTCAAATAGTTTTAAAGTACTGGGCAAAAATCATTTTTAAATTTTTATATAAAACACCCTGTAGCTCAGTAAGGAGCCATATTTTATCTAAGTGATTTGCATTAAATCTTTATATTCTGAGCCCAGGATACTCCAGTTAAAATTAGGAATAGTTATTCTGTTACACCCTGTATACAGAGCGAGTGTAAAGTTTGGAACTATCGCAATAAATCTTTTATTAAACGTTTTTGAAAAAAATCCTCGAACACGTCAATTTTAATCTTAAATTAGACATATTTTACTGTAATCGTCACTTAAAGATCGTTTTTTGTTTTTGAGTTATGACGTAAGCGATAATTTTTTTAAATGGAAACCTATATTTTTTATTATTGATTTTGGTAGTACTTTTTATTCCGTTTCCAACCATATAAAATTTTAAATATGTTACATTTGAAAAAAATTGAGAAAAATAATCTTAAAGTTTTAATATTAAAAACTAATTAAATTGGCAAAATGAATCTAGTTATTAGTGTATAAAACACAAAAAAATTAGCTTCAACTGTAAGAATTAGGCAATTTATAAATATCATAATAAAATAAGTGTTATTAGTTTGCTTTTTCTAAATTTCAAAAACTATTTTATTAATAAAAATTGTGTAATTGATTTTTAATATTAAAACTTTAAGATTATTTTTCTCAATTTTTTTCAAATGTAACATATTTAAAATTTTATATGGTTGGAAACGGAATAAAAAGTACTACCAAAATCAATAATAAAAAATATAGGTTTCTATTTAAAAAAATTATCGCTTACGTCATAACTCAAAAACAAAAAACGATCTTTAAGTGACGATTACAGTAAAATATGTCTAATTTAAGATAAAAATTGACGTGTTCGAGGATTTTTTTCAAAAACGTTTAATAAAAGATTTATTGCGATAGTTCCAAACTTTACACTCGCTCTGTATATATACAGAGTGTAACAGAATAACTATTCCTAATTTTAACTGGAGTATCCTGGGCTCAGAATATGAAGATTTAATGCAAATCACTGAGATAAAATGTGGCTCCTTACTGAGCTACAGGGTGTTTTATATAAAAATTTAAAAACGATTTTTGCCCAGTACTTTAAAACTATTTGACGTATCCTTATCATACTTGGCAGGAAATGTAGGTACCGTACACCATACTAAATTATGTTAAATAAAAGTTTCTGGCTACTGCCAGTGGCGTACAACAGGGGCAAGTAAGAGGTTGATCCTTCCTAAATTCTACGCCACTGGCGAAATTGTCATTTTAGCACAATTTTTCGATTCTCCAATACTTGCTGTGTAAAAAATATACTCTTCCTTTGTAACGATAAAGTCACTGTTTTTCGAGATATTTAAAGTTAAACATAAGCTGCACCCTTGGGATTTTTTCAAAATTTGCTCAAAAAAATCTCAAAAAATTCAGTAAAATAGAGAAAAAAATTAACTACATAATAACTAAGTAACTTTTTTCTCTAACTCATTCTGATTTGGCTGTAAAAATTATTGAAAATAAAAAAAATAAAATGCAAAAAATATTAATTTTCAATAATTTTTCCATCCAAACCAGAATGAGTTAAAGAATAGTTTTAAAGTACTGGGCAAAAATCGTTTTTAAATTTTTATATAAAACACCCTGTAGCTCAGTAAGGAGCCATATTTTATCTAAGTGATTTGCATTAAATCTTTATATTCTGAGCCCAGGATACTCCAGTTAAAATTAGGAATAGTTATTCTGTTACCTCCTGTATATATATGTAACATGTTTTCTGGAAATATTTCCGAAATAAAGCATTTTACCAAAAAATGTTTCGGATGAAAAGTAAATGGTTTCGAGGGGGACATCTGATGCAAGGACCCTTGCCCACCTCGGACCCCCTGGGGGGCGGGAACGGGGGGCAACTTTGAAATCTTAAATAGAACTCCCTATTTTTTATTGCATATTCGGATAGACCATTAAAAAGTATGTAAATTTTATTTTGTAACTTTTTTTTTATCTTTGATAGATGGCGCTGTAAATAGCATTTTTTTTCTCAGTTCATCAGTCTTCAATTTGAAAAAAAAAGGTGTAACTAAGTACAATATTCAAGTTCTTTTCAGTTCTATGGGAGGAGGGGGGGACAAGGGTCACTGAATCAGATATCCCCTCGAAACCATTAACTTAGTTATTTCCCTCGAAACCATTAACTTGAAGTTAATGATTTCGAAAGGGATATCTGATACAGTGACCCTTGCCCCCCCACCTCCCATAGAACTAAAAATAACTTGAATATCGTACTTTGTTACACCTTATTTTTCAAATTAAAGACTGATAAATTGAGAAAAAAAATGCTGTTTACAGCACCATCTATCAAAGATAAAAAAAAAGTCTGAAAATAAAATTTACATACTTTTTAATGGTCTATCCGAATATGCAATAAAAAATAGGGGGTTTTATTTAAGATTTAAAAGTTGCCCTCCGTTCCCGCCCCCCAGGGGGTCCTAGGTGGGCAAGGGTCCTTGCATCAGATGTCCCCCTCGAAATCATTTACTTTTCATCCGAAACATTTTTTGGTAAAATGCTTTCTTTCGGAAATATTTCCAGAAAACATGTTAAATGCCCCACCCAGTATATTAGCTTTCCCGTCGCGCGTTGCTGTGCAACTGCAGCTTTCCCGTTGTGCGTTGCGTTGCGTTGCAGCAAGATGAAATCGTAAAAAGATGAAAGTTGCCAAAAAAGTATAACTTCTAACGCATGTAGATAAATGCACACACATTTTTTTTATTTAACATACCTTTTACGATATTTCTCTTTATTTATAAAATAGGAATGAATTATGACAGTTCTGCAGATTGATTATAAATTCACTTGAGAATTACACGAAAATGATAAAATGATAATTGTAAACGTCACTACTGCGATCGATGTACAAACAATAATAATGGCCGAAATTTTCCCGAAAACTGTGTAAGAAGTGAGTTACAGCTTATTGCAAGAGAGACAGGAGAACGCTCCCATCCCTACTCTGTGCTGTTTACGGGGTGAGAAGTGACACCGGTAGACTCCTGGCGGGGATAGTTAATCAAGTGTTAATGGGGTTCCGTTTTGCCAAACTTGTTCGCTTGGGAGCAGCATGATAGCAAGTTTCGTCGAGCGCAATTTTTCAAATACATTTTAAAAGTAAACATTAAAAAGATATAAATTTGTTTAAAAGTTATTTAAGAAAAAAATAATTATAATACAGTAATACTGTACATTAATAATATTTAAAATACTTACATTTATAATACAGTAATACTGTACCTTTGTTATGATCCAACATTTATAATATTTTTGAAAAATTAATTATATATTTGAAAAATTATTTTTTTCGTAAATAACTTTTAAGCCAATTTATTATATTTTTTAAATCTTTACTTTTAAAATGTATTTGAAAAATTGCACTTGACAAAACTTGCTATTATGCTGCTCCCAAGCGGAGGAGTTTGGCAAAACGGAACCCCATTGATCAGCTATCGACCGGGGTTAAAAAATATAAAATGCTATTAAAAAGTAGGGGTTGGTGGTAGGAGGGTAAAAATTTAGGACTAAATGTATTTTTTAATGGCACACCACAAAAAAAAATAACCAAAAAAAAATTTGTCCCAAAAATAAACAAAATTTTTTCGGGTGAAGCCACCCTTAACACTTAGGGGTATAAAAATTAGTTATAAACCTATTCTCATACCTACTGAATATGCATATAAAAATTTATTAAAATCGGTCAAGCCGTTTCGGAGGAGTTTAAATACTAAAACTGTGACACAGGAATTTTATATATTAGATATATATATATATATATATATATATATATATATATATATATATATATATATAATATTGAATGAATAATGACTGGTATAATATTTGTAGGGTAATTAATAGGTGTTTCAGTCTGGTTATTGGGGTTGGTTAAATAAAAACACTCATTTGAAGTTGATGGCTAGCTTTCGGTCTAATTTTTAGACCTTCTTCACGGCCAATCACTAACAAAGTGTTGCGATACGTTTTGCTTTTTTAGACGAACTCATTTATACTCCAACAATCTTCAAACTCCAGTTTGAATTTTTAAATATTGTAAAAACTAAACTGTAACCAGTAATTAAAATATAGTAATCGATTTTAACAATCTGTGTCACGAAATGTAAAATATATTTAAAATTAAACGTATAACAATCCAAATTATAAGTTTTTCTTTGTTTGCGTCGCATAGGTTATAACTTTGACAAGTTTTTAGCAGTTTAAGCTGCGTTTTTTTAGTCATTTAATTTGGTACGTTCACTTGTGCGTTCATTGAATTGTTTTATATATTATTATTCATTATTATTATTAAAAAGTACTTCATATATATATATATATATATATATATATATATATATATATATATATATATATATATATTAATTAAAATGAGTCATTTTTTAAAATACTGTTAAAACTTCTGAATGATATTTCTATTATTGAAAAAATTAAGAATTAGCTTCAAATGAAACAATATACTACAAATGATTTAATTATATAAAATATTTAAAATTAATTTATCGCGTTCGTTTGATTACCATTTATGCTGTTATGGTCATTTTGACGAGTAATATTACCCATGTGTACTTGCATCAAATTGTCATAAATTAAACTTAAATTTTGTACATCAGTTCTTTTATTCATGGTGTTATTTGTAGTCTTTATATAGTCTTTATACAGTCTTTATGTAGTCTTTATGTAGAAAATAACATCATCACTACAACTTGGTACACAAAATAAATTGCATCCAACAGACAAATCCATTATCTTTCTGCGCACGAAAATCATATAAAAATAAACACTATGATCGGGATGAAAAAACGTGTATGCTCATTATCTAATAATGAATACATTAAAAATAACCTTCTCAGACTAAAACGGATCTTCCTTGAAAATGGTTACCCTCTTAAACTGATCAACAAAATATTATTCACTACACCGGCATCTTTGACAGAGATTAATGAAGTAAATCCGATTAATTCGGACCAATCAACATACATTAACACCTGTAGTTTACCTAACATCGGGGGAGTGACAAATAAATTAAAAAACATACTAAATAATGATAAGACGAAAATTATAAAAAGAAACGTTCTACCTATTAAAAAAATATTCACCAGATTGAAAGATGAACTACCATTACTAAAAACACCGAATTCAATATACCTTATTCCTTGCGCGGATTGTGACAAAGTGTACATTGGCAATAGCAAAAGGAAATTAGAAGACAGGGTAACCCAACACAGATCTGATGCAAGACTCAAACCTACGGCAACAGCTTTAGCTACACATGCCAATAAAACAAAACACAAAATTGACTACACTAATACCAAAGTGCTAACTAGAGAAAAAAATGATATCAAACGCACATTCTTAGAAATGATTCACATAAAGACTACAAATAACACTTTATTGCAAAAGCTGTATGTAAACACAGCGGCTGCGCAAAGTTTTCTTTTTTTGCTAGAGATGACATCTCGACAATTAGCGACCTAAAAATTTACATAGAGAAAGAAGGCAATATAGACCATTCGAAAAATGAATATCATAGACGTTTCATTAAAGGCATCGAAAAAAAAAAAAATTAGCACAAAATTATTATTTAATTCGCCTAGTGTTGTTAAATACAAAGAATTAGGTAAGGCAAATCTAGATAGTGTTAATGCAGGTAATTTAAACAATCTGCCAAATTTAAACATTTAAAAACAAATTTCTAGTGAAAATATAAAAAAGCATGATCTGGATAAATGTTTGTTTGAAGATTTGAAAAAACATAAAAATGTAAGTAAAAATAAATGGGAAGGAAAAATATTATCAGGTTATATTCAAGATTTTTTGTTACTCTCCATTTTTTGTACGATTGCAAAGTGAACATCAGATAAGATCATACGGGTGCTGCTATATCAACGATATGGTGAAAATGTTCTATAAGAGGGTAGATATCCACTGTAAAAAAATTAAAGAGAGACACCTCTTAGAAATATTTTTTTTGAATTTTTTTCGTAAAATTTGCATATTACAACTTTGAATTTTTTTCGATATCCCGAGTTTCGTACGGGTGCTGCTATATCAACGATATGGTGAAAATGTTCTATAAGAGAATAAATATTCACTGTAAAAAAATTAAAGTGAGACACTTCTTAGAAATATTTTTTTTGAATTTTTTTTGTAAAATTCGCATATTACAACTTTGAATTCTTTTCGATATCCCGAGTTTCGTACGGATTCTGCTATATCAACGATATGGTGAAAATGTTCTATAAGAAGGTAGATATCCACTGTAAAAAAATTAAAGTGAGACACTTCTTAGAAATATTTTTTTTTAATTTTTTTTTGTAAAATTTGCATATTACAACTTTGAATTCTTTTCGATATCCCGAGTTTCGTACGGGTGCTGCTATATCAACGATATGGTGAAAATGTTCTATAAGAAGGTAGATATCCACTGTAAAAAAATTAAAGTGAGACACTTCTTAGAAATATTTTTTTTGAATTTTTTTTCGTAAAATTTGCATATTACAACTTTGAATTCTTTTCGATATCCCGAGTTTCGTACGGATGCTGCTATATTTACGATATGGTGAAGATATTCTATAAGAGGGTAGATATCCACTGTAAAAAAATTAAAGTGAGACACCTTTTAGAAATATTTTTTTTGAATTTTTTTCTTAAAATTCGCATATTACAACTTTGAATTCTTTTCGATATCCCGAGTTTCGTACGGCTTCTGCTATATCAACGATATGGTGAAAATGTTTTATAAGAGGGTAGATATCCACTGTAAAAAAATTAAAGTGAGACACCTCTTAGAAATATTTTTTTTGAATTTTTTTCGTAAAATTTGCATATTACAACTTTGAATTCTTTTTGATATCCCGAGTTTCGTACGGGTTCTGCTATATCAACGATATGGAGAAAATGTTTTATAGGAGGGTAAATATCCACTGTAAAAAAATTAAAGTGAGACACCTCTTAGAAATATTTTTTTTGAATTTTTATTGTAAAATTCGCATATTACAACTTTGAATTCTTTTCGATTTCCCGAGTTTCGTACGGGTGCTGCTATATCAACGATATGGTGAAAATGTTCTATAAGAGGGTAGATATCCACTATAAAAAAATTAAAATGAGACACCTCTTAGAAATATTTTTTTGAATTTTTTTCGTAAAATTCGCATATTACAACTTTGAATTCTTTTCGATGTCCCGAGTTTCGTACGGGTGCTGCTATATTTACGATATGGTGAAGATATTCTATAAGAGGGTAGATATCCACTGTAAAAAAATTAAAGTGAGACACCTTTTAGAAATATTTTTTTTGAATTTTTTTCTTAAAATTCGCATATTACAACTTTGAATTCTTTTCGATATCCCGAGTTTCGTACGGCTTCTGCTATATCAACGATATGGTGAAAATGTTTTATAAGAGGGTAGATATCCACTGTAAAAAAATTAAAGTGAGACACCTTTTATAAATATTTTTTTTTGAATTTTTTTCGTAAAATTTGCATATTACAACTTTGAATTCTTTTCGATATCCCGAGTTTCATACGGGTGCTGCTATATCAACGATATGGTGAAAATGTTCTATAAAAGGATAGATATCCAGTGTGAAAAAATTAAAGTGAGACACCTCTTAGAAATATTTTTTTTGAATTTTTTTAGTAAAATTTGCATATTACAACTTTGAATTCTTTTCGATATCCCAAGTTTCGTATGGGTGCTGCTATTTCAACGATATGGTGAAAATGTTCTATAAGAAAATAGATATTAACTGTAAAAAAAAATAAAGTGAGACACCTCTTAGAAATATTTTTTTTGAATTTTTTTTTTAAAATTTGCATATTACAACTTTGAATTCTTTTCGATATCCCGAGTTTCGTACGGGTGCTGCTATATCAACGATATGGTGAAAATGTTCTATAAGAGCGTATATATCCACTGTAAAAAAATTAAAGTGAAACACCTCTTTTTTTGATAACATGTATTGCAACTTTTCTTGTATTCCGTTTTACTTTAAATTTATTTTTATTTAATATTATTAGATCGATTTTTAAAAATTGTTAATATTATCTGTATTTACATTATTTTTAATAATTATAACAAGTTTTTATGTTAAATACAATATATAACTGCTATCGCGCTACCGTTGAGTCACCACGTCTACAGTGGTACGTTCGCGAACGGCTGCTACGAATCGGCTGCTAGATTCACTCTCATAAAATTACACATATAATGAAATAATTATGGCAAAAAGAATTATTAAGTTATCTTAATTAGAAAAAGACTTTTAGAAATATACCGTCGTCGTTTCGTCAGCCCTATCAGGTCAGCAACTGTTTTGTCTAATAACTTAAAAACGAATTAATATATTTTTTTGGTGGTTTGTAGTAATCAATAGCTTACATATTCCTCTAGTTTTGACTATAGTTTTGTTTCACTAAATATTTATTAAAAATATTTTAAAAATGACTTTAAACAATACACTGTAAAAATTTGATATTTTTACTAATTTTTCATATTAGTATTCTATATTTTTCAAATTTCTAGTAGTACAAAATTCGTACTCAATAAAAGCTATTAATTGATATATTACTTATTATAATTACGTTATTAATTATATTGATTCATTATCATTTTATTAAATAAAACCGTGTTTTTGGCATAAGTTTTGTAGAATATATTTAAATAATTTACGTTTCGGCTTAATAAATATAAGTCTTCGGCAAGAAAAAAAATATACAGTACAGTTTTTTTTTGTAAAAGAACATGTAATTGTGAAAACTAAATAATTATTATTTTGTGAAAAAAATTATTTAAAATATTGTGCAATGTATAAATTAAATATTTGCAATTAAAAATTTAAATAATTTGAATTGCATTAAAGTGGACTACCGTTTTTTAAGCTATAGATTTAAATAAGTATAAATTGTCAAATTTTTGAAAAATTACATATTTTTTCTAATTTATAACAAAAAAGTTTTTGTCCTGTAAAAGTCGCAATATAATTTGATATTTTAAATTTCATAAAGAAAAATTGTATATTATGTAGGTAGAAGTAGTTTAGTTTTATTGTAGTTTATAAAAAATTAAAAATATTATGAATGAAAAATATGCACAGTTTAACAAATATCTTGCATTTTGATTGTAATATTTTTAGGAATTACATATTTTGAGGAGTTCTAGAATACTGAGAGTCCCTGGCTGTAGCCTCCCCTTCCCGTAAACAGCCATAGTATATCAATATGTTTTAAATAAAATGATAATATTACAAAATCATTATTTATATTTAATTACATAATTATTATATAGTAGCGTCAGTTGTAATACTCTTCACTCAAAATTATGTCTGTATATGTAATATGAAATACATACATAAAATTGTCCAACTCAATACCCTCTGTCCACTTTTATCATATAAAATTCCACAAAATTAATTGTACCAATTAGAATCCGATATTTGTTGCACTTTTTATAAACAAAATACATTATATTTATTAAACTTAGTCACAAAACATTAATACACTAAATTAGATACAATATTTTTACGAAAAACACGAAATTTTTACGAACTGATGAGTAACAGACCACGCTAATTTTTCACAACTAAATTTTATTAAAAACATAAATTAACTTGTATCAATTCGCTGCACATCTCTGATTGGTTAATGTTTCAATTATTTGAAATTCTTGTAATGCTTTGTCCACAGGTATAAATATTGTTTTGCTTATAGAAACAAAACAGACAAAATTTGACAAAATTACGCAATATTAATTAAGTAAATTCTAAGAAAATGTTTTTTTTTAATAAAATAAAAATACAAGTACAGACATAGAATTTTATTTATTTGGTTGAGTAAATAAATATCTCTTTATTACTTTTATTTTTTTATTAAATTTATCTAATATATAAATATATTAAATAGATGAATTCAATATTTCTGTTAATGAATATCAACGAATCCTATATTTTAATATTGAAATTTAGATAATTTATTAGTGGTATTTTTTTTTGTAATTAAAGATTGCTGTTAATCACGACAAAATTGGTATAATTCACGACACACATAAATAATGCACGACAACTATTTTTTATATGACAATTTTTTCTCACGACAATAAATAATGTGAGTGCGCAACAAAAAATTTGTAGGTGTATTGACTTTTAAACAAAAATAAAATGGCTTTAGTTCTGTATTAATATTTATTAATAATCGACGTTTCGACTTACTCAACGTACATTTTTATTAAGAAAAATGATACAAATGACATTTATGGTAAGTTGTTCCTATGTTCTGTTTATTAACTGTAAATATAATTAATATAATTTTTTCTCATTATATTAAAATAACACTCAACGTACAACTTTATCAGGAAAAAAAAACAAATGCTATTTACAGTAAATAAACACAAGATAGAAACAAGTTACTTATTACGTGCACAAATTCTTAACGGAGATTGTCGAATTTGTCACTGCAATAAACCACCGTATTGATACGATGGGCCCAAGCTGCTACAGTGGAGAAGGCGTGTCGGTTCGATTGGGTTAACGTATCAATATCGATATTTAAAATAACTCGATCACTCCGGACTTAACTCTCGAATGGTTTAATCAACGATCAGTTCCGGTAGAATTAGGGCGCCAGCTTACCTTAAATATGGTAACGTTGACTATAATTTGGCTGGTCAACTAGCCGTAGAGAGAAGAAGTGATTTTATTAATAATACTAATAATAAAACAACGTTTGTTTGTTCAGTTAAAATATAATATATTCTTGACTTTAAATATGTAACTAGTAAGTTATCAATCAAATTATTATCATTCAAATTATAATCAATCAAGTACAATAGTGTTGGTAATTTGTAATGTGAAATTATGATTTGGTCAAGCGAGTATCCGCGAGCATCAAAAAAAAGAAAATTTATATCTAAATCTAATAAACTGCGAACCGAGAGAATGGCGATTCGCGTCGGCGACTTTTGGGTTTAAAACTGAAACGTAGTTAGCCTATAAATCGAAGTAGATGAACCTAGCACACGAGTGACGATGGTCGACCATAGTTATCAAGTGCGCAACGTAACAATGGAATAGCAATAATGTAAAATCCGTCGCAATACTAAACCCTAGTAGTCAAGACTACGACTCGTACGCTACTCGTAAAAATTAAAGGAAAGTACAATAACAATAATAAAAGAAAAATGTAAATCAATCTAGCGCAATAACCGTATGGACCACATTTTACAATAATTATAATACAATCTTAAGTTCGTATCATTCACAAGATATAAACACAATGTTAATTAAATTATACTCATAAAATAACGATACGGAATGTAATAGTAAATATAAATGTAAATAGTATTAATGTAAATCTAGATTCATATACTTTTCGCTATATGAAAGCAACATTAATTAATCGTAGTTACCAAATAACATTAAGTTACATACATATAAGATCAGAATTTAATATTCGATCTTGCAAATTATTTGGTATAAAAATTCTATTTAAAAAATTCTAATTAAATAAAATAAATATCGAAACATAGACAAGTGCTTAGCTGTCGTATTCCTGTTGCTTGGCGTTCGTCCAATTGAGCGTGTCGCTGACGTCATCAGCCAGATCCGTGATCACCTTGTTATAAATCTCGTACAGGTTCGCTTATCTCTCACGTTCGAATTAACGACTATCTTGTTGTATGTGGGCTTTAAATATTGGTTCAGCCTGCTTAACGTATCGCCTTGAAATCGTGATCCAAATAGAATTCAAGCTTGGTTGGTAACTCGCAATTAACAGCCTAAAATTTATTTCAAGTAATGTGAATGCGTGCGCTATAATATTGCATAATTCTTTCTCATATTCGTTGTTACTATAACTGAGATAATATATGTAGATATATAAAGTTCGACAAGCGGCTATTGAATAATAAAACAAAGTTACAAAATGATTAATTTACCTTAGATGGTGAGCGGCTGTATAATTTATAATCTGTTGTTGGATTTAAAATCCGGAAAATTTCCGTTCTCGAAATATATACCAATATTTCGAAATAACTGTGTTGATGGCAAAAAAAATCCCAATATCTCGGATATATCTTTCTTATAATATTTCACAAAATTAAAGAAGATATCTAAATATTACCACCTTCACTTCCAACAAACAAACTAAAAATGGCAATTTCTTTGTCTTTCCAACTTGACCAGAAATCAGTTCGCACTTGTCGAACGGTCGCGATCTGAACACATTATCGAATCTAGCCTGATAGGCACAAGTCATCAATGCCTGCCTGTAGTGCAAGTAGTCTACTGACACTTTTTTTTTCTACCAATTCACGAAAGTATAAATTTTATCGTTACATACTTTAAATGTCATTTGTATCAAAAATGTACGTTGAGTACGTCGAAACGTCAGATTATTAATAAATATTAATACAAAACTAAAGCCGTTTTATTTTATAATTTTTTTAATTTGTTTAGAGAAGGTACCCTTGAATATTTTAGTTGCGCTCATTGCTTGATAAGTGTGGATTAAAAGTGCATTGCAATTACTTATATTTTATGATATACATAACTCTTTGTCTAATTAAGACAATTTGATAATTTTTTTGCCATAATTAGAAAATATTACATTATATCTATACCAGTTTTATTTATGCAAAATTTCAACAAGAAATATGTTAATTTGACGGAGTTTGATACAAATTATGAGAAACATAAATATAATTTTGTTAAATAACTTCTTATCTAATTAAGATTTTTTGATAATTATTTTTAGCAAAACTAGATAATATAATTTAACATTAACATAACTTTTGTCTAGACAAAATTTGAGAAATTAGTAGGTTAATTTTAAATATTTCATTAAATATGTAATTTGCAAAAAAATTAAATCGTTAAAACTGTAATTAATTAAGAACGTAATTATAATGAATAATATATAAATTATTGATAGCTTTTATTGAGTACTAGTTTTGTACTATTAGAGATTTGAAAAATGTTAAATGGTAATATGAATAATTAGTAGAAATAATGAATACTTAACTAAATATTATGATTTAATATTAACATAATTTTTGTCTGGACAAAGTTTGAGAAATTAGTAGGTTAATTTGAAGTATTTTATTAAATGTTTAATTTTCGAAGAAATTAAATCGTTAAAATTGTAATTAATTAAAAGCTTTTATTGAGTACACATTTTGTACTACTAGAAGTTTGAAAATTATTGAATGGTTATATGAATGATTAGTAGAAATTGTAAAAATTTTAAACCGCTTTATTCAAAATATTTTTTTTATTTCTAATAAATATTTCGTGAAACAATACAGTAAAAAACTAGAGAAAGAGTATGCGCGTATATACAATATCCTATACAAATTAATATACAGAGTGAGGCAACACTTACATTCATTTGCAATAACTTTAAAATCGTGCATCGGACAAAAAAATGTTAAGGATAAAAAGTAAATGGTTTCGAGGATGACATTTGATGCAGAGACCCTTGCCCCCCTTGGAACCCCTGGGCGGCGGGAACGGGGGGCAACTTTGAAATTTTAAATGGAACCCCCTATTTTTTATTGCAGATTCGGATAGACCATTAAAATGTATGTAAATTTTATTTTAAAACTTTTTTTTATCTTTGATAGATGGCGCTGCAAACAGCATTTTTTTCTCAGTTTA
Organism: Clivina fossor; assembly: GCA_963966155.1. NCBI lineage: Eukaryota > Metazoa > Arthropoda > Insecta > Coleoptera > Carabidae > Clivina > Clivina fossor. The sequence goes on along the minus strand of OZ014562.1, from coordinate 919,484 downwards.
TCAGTCTTCAATTTGAAAGAAAAGGTGTAACTAAGTACGATATTCAAGGTTTTTTTAGTTATTTGGGAGGAGGAGGGGGAGCAAAGGTCACTGAATCAGATATTTGCTCGAAACCATTAACTTAAAGTTATCCCCCTCGAACCATTAACTTAAAGTTAATGGTTTCGAGAAAGATATCTGATGCAGTGACCCTTGCCCCCTCCCTCCTCCCAAAGAACTGAAAAGAACTTGAATATCATACTTAGTTACACCTTTTTTTTCAAATTGAAGACTGATAAACTGAGAAAAAAATGCTGTTTGCAGCGCCATCTATCAAAGATAAAAAAAAGTTTTAAAATAAAATTTACATACTTTTTAATAGTCTATCCTAATCTGCAATAAAAAATAGGGGTTCCATTTAAGATTTCAAAGTTGCCCCCCGTTCCCGCCCCCCAGGGGGTCCAAAGGGGCCAAGGATCTCTGCACCAGATGTCCCCCTCGAAACCATTTACTTTTTATCCGGAATATTTTTTTGTCCGATGCACGATTTTAAAGTTATTTCGAGTGAATGTAAGTGTTGCCTTACCCTGTATAGGATCGGATCGTGTAATTAAAAAAAATTGTTTGTTAAGAAATTTATAAATATTTGTATAGAAAAGTTCATCGTGTAAAGTCAGCATTAGAATTAAATCAGCTTTTCTCATCAGCTTTTGTCATAAAGCTAATAAACTTAAAAACTTAATGAATAAAACAGACTACCAAAACGTTGTAAAATGAAGGCCATGACCGCTGGGAAACCAGGAGGAATGGTCGTAAGTTAGTGAAAGTGGTTGCCGGGCAACGGCACTGCTGCTTCCAAGGCCAAATGCGGCCGAGACAGAAGTACAATGAACCGAAGTAAAAAAATAGTAACCAAAAAATATAATTATTTATTCTCGAAATACCACAGTTAGTTTAAAACTTCTTCTCAGTGCAGAACGTAGTAGGCAGTTTGTAAATTTATTTGTTTATTTTTAAAGTTATTGTGTGAATATGGCAAATTTAATAAACAAGTAAGTACATATTTTTACTCATATATATATATATATATATATATATATATATATATATATATATATATATATATATATATATATATATAGTCAGTCACTTTCCTCTTTGCTCAATATCATAAACTTAAACTTTTACTTTCGAAGAAATGATATTTAAAGTTTTTAAACTTATTTGTTAATAAAGCAAGATGAATATGGAAACAATTGGAATAAATCTATTTCAAAAACTATTAAAATTATAACACCCATGACGATTATTAAAATAGATAGAAAACAACAGGAATAACTCAATTTGTTGTAAAAGGGCGTTATGGAACAAACAACAAATCGACTTACGATTTGTCAATTATTATGTATGTGATTCTTTTTGCTACAATAATGCAAATTAGTGATGGTGATAATTCAAATAAAATATAATCGACAATTAAAATTAAAATTATTTGCACTGATGAACGAACATAAAAGTGACAGATTTATAATAAAATATAAACAGATGATAAAATTGAAGAACTATTTTTTTTTAATTATTTGAATTTAAAGCCAGTCAAACCTAATCAGGTAGCAAATAATCATGTTCGACTCTGATAGTTGCACTTAATTAAAGTGGGGGAGAGAAAAAAAAAGATCCGCCAACATTTATAACTTACAAATAACTCGTATTAATTTTATTTTTTTACTTTATTTAATAAGTAATTAAAAATATTTATTTCTTTAGTATAAAAATAAATATGAATTATTCTTATTATCATAAGTTATCAGTTATTATTAAAAAAAATCATTCAAATATTTTTATGTAAAACGTTTCAATTGTGACAATATTTAGCGGTTATTATGGTAATGTAACTGACATATAGATAGAGTCGTTCGTTCTAGTTGTATTGTCTGTGTTTTCTGTGATGAGACTTATGTCACTAACGAGATTGTATGAATCAAATCAAATTTTTCTCGGTTAAATTAGGCCCATCACTGACCATAGCCACACCGATCGCGTTTTATAAAATATTTAATCGCAGCAAAATGCAACGGCGGTATCTAAATATTTTCATTATGTATATACTTCACTGTCGTAACTTTTATATAAAAATATATTTATTTTTAGTACATTTTTTCGTGATTTTCTACAATTCTAATATAAATTCGAAATAATAAAAAACAAAAACTCATACAATAAATTTCTGAATGTGTATTAGTTTTAAATCACAATATTTGGTTGATCAGTAAATAAATAAATATTTATAAAGTAAGTGTATAAGTGAACTATATAAAGAAATCTAGTTACTAATATTATTAATGTATTGTCACATATTTAAATACTTATAACATTACATTATATAGATATTAAATTATAATACTCATAATAAAATTAGACGCGGAGCATGCAAGAAAGTGAAATGAATAAACAGGTTTATTAATACTATTTAAAAATTGACATCAATATTATATAATTGTTTAATATTTCGATTAAAATATGAAAAATACTACAAATAAAATTTATTTTTAATCATCACTATCACTTTCATCATTTAAATTTATAATAATTTCTTGTTGATTCTCCCGAATATCATATAATTAGTGCTATAAATATTATGTTATTATGATAAAAATATATGTGATATTTAATATATATGTATGTTTATTAGTGTAGCATTATAAAAAAATAAAAATCCAGTAAAGTTAAAATCAAAAATATTTTATCGAAAAAAACATCAGAAATAATGGATTTAGCATGTTTTTAAGGAAGTAATAAATTTCTTGTTAATACATGCTATAAACATTGTATCTGATATTTTTTCCAAGTATAATTATCGATTTTATTCTTGCTGGATTCTTTTATATAGCCACTCCAATATATATATATATATATATAATATATATATATATATATATATATATATATATATATATATATATATATATATATATATATATATATATATATAGTGTAAGTGAAGATTTACTACATGGTGTTTATTTTGAAACTCAAGAAAAATCACCCACAATTATTACAATGAAACACTTTGCATAAAAGCACAAACATATTAATAACTGATTCTATACTTCCACCTCTACAAAACAATTTGTATTAATCATATATGTATTACTTACTCGTTGGAATTCAAATTAAATGTGCTTTTTTATCCTGTACCATAACTACGATTTTTTTGGTTTATATGAATCTATTATAAAATTCTATTTCAGTTTATTCATTTAATTATTTTTACGAATTCTATAAGTTGTTTTCTTTGTTATGCGTCTTTGTCACAAGTTGAAGTATATGTTGATAAATTTATATTAAATAGTTTAACATTTGCAATAACAATTAAAGAAAATCCAAATTAAAACGTCTTTAACATAAAAAATTACGACTTTATTGAAAAAAATAAAACTTTAAGCAAAAGTTTCTTTAAAAATAATTATACAAGAGTTCATTTATTTTAAAGTCAATTTTAAATTTTAAGTGACTTTAAATTTATTATGAATACGATTCTGTTATTTACTTTACCTTATTTATTTTTTCCAAATTGTATCAAAATGTTACGACTGATAAAAATTTTCTCTTTTCTATATATCAATTATAAACATGTTTTACTTTAGTTGGTGTTTAATTAACATAAATATAATTAAAATAATTATGTATACTTTTTATAATATTAGAACATAAATATAAAATTTTTAAAAATATTGTAGCAATTTTTAATAATAAAATATTAAGTGGTTTTCAGTTACAAATTTTTAAATACAAAACTTGTTCAAAATGTGAAAATGCATGGTATAAAGTCATTTTTTTTTTTACATAAATATTAATATTTTACGATATACAGGGTTAACCACTAAAAAATGAGCTATAACATTGGGAAACGGGAATGGTATCGAAAAATGCGGAATAATGAGTTCTATAATTCGGTGAAAAAATCGTTGTTCTACGATACTTTGTTTAGGACTAAATTTTGTAAAAAAAGTCTTATTCCGAAAAAAATGCCAATGGTCCCCCCTTATCAACTTTTCGAAAAATCAGAAAAACGTGAATAAAAAATTAAAGAAGAACAGGAAAAAAAAGTGTCTGGTACAAAGAGTAGGATAAAAGAGTAGACAACGAAAGCCAGTGTTAAAATATCCAAAATCCTTTTTTTTTTTAAACAAAACACAAGGGTACCCCCTTACGAAATTTTTCAAAAATCAGTTTTTAATTTTTTTCTCCTAAACGAAGTATCGTAGAACAATAATTTTTTCACCGAATTATAGAACTCATTATTCCGCATTTTTCGATACCATTCCCGATTCTCAATGTTATAGCTTATTTTTTAGTGGTTAACCCTGTATATCGTAAAATATTAATATTTATGTAAGAAAATTGACTTTATACCATGCATTTCCACATTTTGAACAAGTTTTGTATTTAAATATTTGCTCTAAAGTCAATAGGGAAAGAGATACAGCCGTATTTAAAAAATAACATTGAAATCCCTATGGTTCACATTTCATTTCTACACCCGGTATATATATATATTTTATATATATATATATATATATATATATATATATATATATATATATATATATAAATATATATATATATATATATATATATATAAATATATAAATATATATATATTTATATATATATATATATATATATATATATATATATATATATTAAAGTAACTTAAGAGATATACCGGGTGTCCCATTTTAATGTGTAAAGTTTAATTGTTTCGAAGGGGACGCCCGATGCTATAACAATTTTCAATCCCCGAGCCCCCAGGGGGTGGATAATGGGAGTAACTTTTAAATCTTAAATGAAACCCCCTATTTTTTATTGCAGATTCGGATAGACTATTGAAAAGTATGTAAATTTTATTTCAAAACTTTTTTTATCTTTGATAGATGGCGCTGCAAACAGCATTTTCTTTCTCAGTTTATCTGTCTCCAATTTGAAAAAAAAAGATGTAATTAAATACGATATTCAATTTCTTTTCAGTTTTGTTTGAGGAGGGGAGGGGGCAAGGGTCACTGAATCAGATATCCTCTCGAAACCATTAACTTTCAGTTAATGGTTTCAAGGGGGATAACTATAAGTTAATGGTTTCGAGGGGATATCTGATTCAGTGACCCTTGCCCCCTCCCCTCCTCTTGCAAAACTAAAAAGAACCTAAATATTGTACTTAATTACACCTTTTTTTTTTAAATTGAAAACAGATAAACTGAGAAAAAAATGCTGTTTGCAGCGCCATCTATCAAAGATAAAAAAAAAGTCTAGAAATAAAATTTACATACTTTTCAATAGTCTATCCGAATCTGCAATAAAAAATAGGGGGTTTTATTTAAGATTTCAAAGTTACCCCCATTATCCACCCCCTGGGGGCTTGGGGGTTGAAAATTGTTATAGCGTCGGACGTCCCCCTCGAAACAATTAAACTTTTATTTGTAAACTTTTTTTGTCAGATGTACTCATTTCGAGAAATTGCCCTGGGAACATTAAAATGGGACACCCGGTATACATTTATCTGGAAACCAACATATTTTTTTAAGAAATAAAATTAGAAATCTTTTTAATAATATATTCAGTATGACAACCTTGATTAAAAATTTAGCATATTTCTGTACTATTAAAATTATTACTACATAATAGAAGCAGAATAGAAAGGAAAAGATAGAAAAAACCTGTTAATAATTTATGCATAATAAAAAAACATTTTACGATCAGTTTAGAAGTTTAACGAAGAATTTGTGAATTGATTTTTTTGCTCGTGTAATAACAAATTTATTTTATAAACACGGATAATTTTCTAGTAAGGTAAGAATATACAGTGTGTCCCCGAATTGAGTTCACTATAGGTGTAATCGGCAAAAAATTTAAGATTTCATTTCCATGTTATGGGATTTCGCCTTGCTTTGTCTGAAAACAGTTTTAAACATATATTTAGTTTTTTAAAAAATTAAGGAGGCCATGAAAAATGTAAAAAACAATTTTATATTCAGGTAATGTTCTTGAGAAAAGTTGCTCAAAATATGAAATTATGGCTCTGTGCAAAATTTAAAATTAGTTTTAAAAAAAAATGTATCCGGACGCAACGCCGACTGGACACAAGGCCGACCGAGGACACTACGACGGCGACGACTGCTTACGTTGGATACTACGCCGACAGAGGGCACTACGCCGACTACTTGCGTTGGACTCTACGCCAACCGTGGATACAACGCCGACCGTGGACACAACGCCGACCGCCTACTATGGACACTACGCCGACCGCTTATTAGGGACACTACGCCGACCGTGGACATTACACCTACCGTTTATTTGCATTTGTGTAAAACTAATGGCGGTTGGCGTTGTGTTCTATGCCCAAAAAATATAAGTTTCTAAGTTTTTTTTTAAATTTTTTTATTTAGTATTTTTTATAGCAAAAGTATATTACAAGTATAGAGTTAGTATAGGGTAGAAAAATGTGCATATCATAGAGGAAGTCAAATAGAGTAATTGTTATTTAATTAATTTTCTTAATAAAATACTATCTAGGAAACTTATGTATGTTTTTGTTTTTTTAAACTGATCTTTTTGAAATTTTGCATAGAACCATAATTTCCTATTCTGAACAACTTTTCTCAAGAACATGATGCCGTATTATTGTCCAAAAAAACACTTTACCTGAATATAAAAGAGTTTTTTGAATTTTCATGGCCGCATTAATTTTTAAAAAACTAAAAATTTGTTTAAAATTGTTTTCAGACAAAGCAGGGCGGAATCCCAAAACATGAAAATGAATTTCTTAAATTTTTTGCCGATTACATCTATATTGAACTTAATCCTGGGACACACTGTATATACTTACTTTAACATCTTTCAACGTAGTGATAAAATTTATTAAAGGAAGGTGAAACCCAAAAATCATGAAAAATTAAAAAAAATTTAAAATTTTTTTATTGCAGTTTTAGATATTGTGAACCCTTCACTATTGCGCAGTAAAATTGAAATTTTACTATCTGAATTACAAATTATATTATTTTAACATTTTGCTTGGTAATGCACAGCGTCAATTTGGCATTTCAAATAAACACGAAATAATCATTTCGAAACTTTGAACGCGATTATCTCGAAAACTTTTTTTCCAGTTTTCTCGTACTCGGCGTTATATTTTTCAGCCAATTTTTAGCCGATTAACTTCAAACTTGGCACTCGTACTCTTCAAAGTATAATGAAGCATTTCTAAAGACGGATTTTCGATTAATTTTTTTAAACAAAACTTACAACACTTCAAACATCAAAAATACCGCAAAATAAGCCAAAATCGGCCTATTTTGTGCATTTTATCACTCAACAAAGCATAACTCGAGAACAAAATAATAATTTAAAATTTGTGTGAATGAAGTGTGCCAAATTTGAAGTAAATCGGATGAAAATTGTGGTCAAAATATTACGCCAAAAATGCCTTTTTCATTTAATAAAAAAATTAGGAGGAATTTTTTTTCGGGGTTTTGTTTAATTTTCATTTTTTGTAGACTAATATGAACAAAATATCATAATTTCAAGTCATTTGGATGAAAATTACGGATTTTAGCCATTTGGGTTTCACCTCCCCTTAATTCGTAATTATTGCATAGACAAATAGAATAAAATATTATATTTACTAAATTAAACAAAATTAGAAGTATATGGGAAAACCCATATATAGACCACTTTGACATTATCACATAAATGCTAAGATATAAAAAAATTTTACTCCAAAAGTTGGCAATATTATTTAAAAATTAAATTTTATAATTATTATGCATAAAAAACAATCTAATGTAAAAATTTGTTTTAAATTATACGAACAGTATGCTTAAAATAAATTTAGAATATATATATATATATATATATATATATATTTAAAACTGTATAAGTAGTAAGCGCTATGGGTATGTTCTGTAAAAATTTCATTGAAATCAGATAAATAATGCAGCCCTAATGAATTGTTTTTAAAAATTTATAAATTTTTCTGGGAAAGTTGCCAACACTCTATTTTGTTAAATTACATAATTTATGTGGGCACTAAATAAATTTATCTTAAATATTTAATTGAAATTGGTTAAACCGTCTAGGTGTATTTGCGATTACGACGCACACATATACACTCACATATACTAAGTTCAGATTCGTCTGAACCAAAAGCTATATAAAGGATTTCTATATATATTTTTTTGAAAATGTTACAGACACTGTACCTTTCATTATACTAAACTAATAAGACAAAACTATATATATATATATATATTATATATATATCAATAGATTTTTTTCCTAAGCCTAATATTTCCAGGATATTTAAAGCTAATTAAATGTTGTTTTTTTTTCCGCAAAACTTAGCTTTTTGCATCAACGTAGAAGAAAATTCTGAATTTTTGAGATAACCATTTTTATTAAAAATAGCGGATTTTTGACATTTCATAATAATTAGGTCTTTGGAAAGAATTATTTATTGAAATCTTTTCAGATAATTTAAAGTTATTTTAGGGACTATATTTTGCCTCTAAATATTAGCTTTTTTTATGAACCTAAAAAAAAGCTATGAATTTTTAAAGATTGTTTCTTAAAAATGGCTAATTTTCGACAATTTGTAATTATGACAGTCGTTCGTTCACTAAAATGAAATTGTATTGAGATATTTTTTCTAAAAAACTTTAAAAACTGAAAAAGTATGTATTTTAAAAAAATATACTCATATTTGGGCCATCTGATACAACGATGCAGCTCGGCTACTTTTAAGAAAAATGAGTATCTTCAAAAATTCATAACTTTTGCGGAAAAAACAGCATTTAACTAGTTTTAAATATCTTGAAATAATTAGGCTTGGGAATATTTTGACCCAAAAAAATTTGTTGAAAATAATGGAAATGGTCATATATATATATATATATATATATATATATATATAATAATAATATCTTTATTGAAGTTTGTAATACAAAAAAAACTGTATATAAAACTAAGTCATACATTAATTTATTATTCTTTTTCGATTTCTTTAACATTTTCTGTAAATTCCCTAACCGAGTAGAAAGCGTTTCTTTCTAAAAACGTTTTTACAATTTTAAGAAATTTATTTTTATTTAGATTTTTAATTTTTGGCGGGAGCATATTATAAAATGTTCCCCCCACATTCATAGGTAAATTTTTTGATAGATTTAATCTGCAAAATGGTAACCTGAGATCGTCTCTTTTTCTTGTTTGGTATTCGTGGATATTACAATTTTTTTGTAAGATACGTAAGATGACTGTGTATCGAGGAGTAGTATAAAGCACGTACAATTTCCATTGAAGCTACTGTCATTAATTTGCGTAGCATATAATTACCAGTGGTTAATTTGTATGCAACATGATCAATATGTTTATTCCAATTTAATTGACCGTCTAGGAAGAACCCTAAAAACTTAACTGACGATTTTTTATCATAATTGACATTGTTGTTATTTACAACTCTATTAACACTAAAAATAATGTTTTGTGTTTTATTTTGATTTAAGATTAGTCTATTAGCTACAAACCAATCGTTAGCTTCATTGTTTGTACGTGCCATTATACCGTTAACGTTACTTGGATTTGAGCACTGATTTACAAAAGTGGTCTCATCGGCATATAGGAATGTGTTTGCTTTTGTAATGTTAGATGGTATATCATTTATATAAATAAGAAAGAGTAGAGATCTAAGTACGGAACCTTGCGGTACTCCGCATCTTACCTCCTCATACTTAGAATATTCATTATTAATAAATGTTGTTTGCTCTCTCTCTGTTTTAAATATTCTAAAAATAATTGAAGGGGAAGTCCCCTAACTCCATAATACGACATTTTGTCTAGTAAGATTTTATGATTGACGCTGTCAAACGCCTTACTGAGATCACAAAAAGTTGCCGGTACGTGTTTACCTTCGTTCATTTTTAAGCAAATATCGGATACAAGATCAACTGCGGCTTTCACAGTAGAGCGTTTGGGTCTGAATCCATACTGTTCTTTGGAAAGTAGATTAAATCTCTCTAAATAATTCATTAATCTATTTTTTACCGTTATTTCTATTATTTTAGAGAAAATTGGAATTATTGAAATGGGTCTAAAATTAGATGGGTTATTTGAGTCACCGGATTTGAATATTGGAATTACTTTTGAGATTTTCAGAGTATTCGGAAAGCTTCCTGTTTCGTAACATTTATTAATAATGTGTGTAAGATGTGGTATAATAACATGATATATATATATATATATATATATATATATATATATATATAATATATATATATATATATATATATATATATTGTAATAGGCAGCATTTTATGCTATTTAATTTTAATTTTTTATACCGAAAATAATTTTGGTTTAGATAATGTATACAAAAATTCTTTAACTTTTTATGACGCATAGTATAGTATTATTGTTTCGATAAGTAAGATGTGAAACGCGAGGCTAGACTTAACATAAACATATAAACAAATACTGATATTGCTAACGTGCACGTTTCTTTGAGAGTTGTATATTTAAAAAGAATAGACATATATGGGTCAATCTCTGTCCTACTAATTGTTCTTATGAACATTCTTCAATTCCTACCATATCCTGCCCGTGCGAACATTTGAATTGAACCTAATCGGATTGATGTCATTTTTCGGGAATATTATTTGTTAATTAGAACAAAGAACTTTGATTTCATTGGAAGGCAAGTATTGTTCCACCACTACCATATATTATATTTTTGTCTTACTTAAATAAAGATGTATTTCTATTTCTGTTGCGAAGGGTTGTACTGGTGGGAGGTTTACTGTCCATTCTGGTGGGAGTTGCTCCATATTAGGGCCAACACTTTAGTAGAGAACTCAGATTCTGGCCTCCGGGTTAGGATCTCCAGAAGCCTTGTAGACTCTAGTATCGTTTAGCTACCGAGTACCTCAAGACTTCTCTTCAACTACCAAGGCGAAACTCTGTCCAATTGCGAATCAAGATGCCGTTTGTCTAAGTCGAGATGCTGTCCGTCTGAAGTCGAATCCACGTCCGTCTACCGCTCGCCATGCTGTTCGATAAATACCCGATGTCCATTGCTTGCCCAGTCCGGTGATGTGGCCCGTTGTCATTGCTCGTCGATCGCTGATGCTTCGCCCGAAAGCAACGCTACGTAACCCGGTACAAACTTATCATACTCGCGGCTACATCAAGGTCAAACCGCTGCCCAATTTACTACTGGTTAAACTATTGTCGATCGCTCTGATATCATTGGCTATTTGATGTCCCATCAACGTGTCCAAGACTATTGTAAAAGGGTCAGTCCAGGGTCCACTTCGAGATGACGTCGTGCTGATATTTCCACATGCCCATACACTTACACGTACACTCTACACGTAACTCTCAATATTCTTTATTTATTATTTATTGTAAGATGTTTTATAAAGTAAACCGTCGGATAATTTACATTTCAATATTATAATATTTAATGTTATAATTTTATGATTGGAATGCTTTTACTCGTTCCTCATCACAATCAAATAAAAGCCTGTAACCTGCACAAATGTAGGCCAAGGGATATCATCTATCGTCGGTAGGCACGACGGAGCATTCCTTTCAATTTGTATAAATTCTTTTGGCTAATGAGTATTTTGGCTGTGCTGTTTTCTTGCAGTATAAACACATAATTTTAGCTTAGCTCTCAACGGGGTTGTACGTCACCCAAGGTAGTTCTCTCCACGCAGAGACATAGGTGCAGTATACGTACTGTCATCGTCCCCCTTATACGTTAAGGGCCTCACACAACATACGACGCATGTATTGTAGGATGATGCCATGGTCAAGTATTCATATTCTAAATTATTCACACATATTTGTGTACTTGCAACCGACGGGGCACTGAATGTCCATCGATAGATTTTGCTATACCAACATATTTATTTGGCTGTGGTTTGATATCTGTGTATTATTTTCTTATTTTTATGTTTGTCTGTCTCACCTCACCCCTCAGCGGCTCTTTAAGGTTCCACGACTCCATATTATGAATCTCAGTTATTACTCAATTATCACACAACGTAATCCTACCACTAGACTAGACGATCACGATGCCATATTTATTTAATTATATTTTATTTAATTAAATTTATTTAGTTATATTTTATTTAATTATTCAAATCAGTTAATCTTAATCTTAAATATTTTTACAACCATTCCCGCGCGTTACAATATATATAAATTATATATATATATATATATATATATATATATATATATATATATATATATATATATATATATAATATATATATATATAAATTATATATATATATATATATATATATATATATATATATATATATATTGTGACAATTAGATGAATATAATATTTAAAGTTAAAAGTTAGATTTTATAAAAATGTTCAAATTTTTGAAATATTTCATTCATCTGATTTTAACCTACCTGCCACACCAATAGGCAGCCGAGTCAGGGGTTCGGAGGAGGGCTGGGTTGGGGTTCGAGGTGGTAGGAACCTAATTTTGGTTGTTATGTGGGCACCAGTCAAAGCGGAATGTTGAAGCAAAATAAAAAGTTTTGACGAATCTCAAAAGGAATTTAACGGGATGGGGATTGACTTCGTTTTTCGAGAATTTGTTTCAGAAATGAAATTATTTAATGAAATAAAAAGATAACTTACGATGAGTGTGTAAGACAAGTTGTTATATTGAATAATATAGTCCAGTACAGCGTAATGTATGAAAGATTGTTTGATGTCTGCTGGTTAGCGGGTGTCTAGCTAAAGACGTGCTTCTCCTGCGCGTTCGCGGGCGCCAAGGGAATGCCAGTTTGTATGTGCAGCAGAGCGGCGTGGTCGTGTTAAATACGACAGAGGTATGGTCGCCCCTAAGATCGAAATATGCCCATCGGGCTTTAGCACGTTCATCAAAAATCATCCGGTCAATAATCCTTGCTCGATTTATCGTATGATCGATCTCGTTCATTGGTTGATCCAAACTCGGCTTCAAAGAAAGACTGATGCTGCTCATACAACTGAATCCCGCCGGGCACCGTTGACAGTCACAGCCTGGTCATCTAAACATGAGGGGGCGCAGCAGAATTATCCAAAATAACAAACGTGATAAAATCAAACAAATCGAACTTGAAACAAAAGTCGATACAATCGAAATTACAAAAATATGCAATCATTTCATACAATATCATCAATATAACAGACTAATGCAAAATCAAGATAATTTACAATTTAAATTACACAACTCATAAATAGCTCAAGTGACGTTAATGAATTTTGCAAACAAAATAAATATTATAATACAAAATTTAAGCGATAATCACGCCTTTCATTTAGCGAACAAAATAAATAACAACTGTATAATCGTATAATACAAAATCTAAGCGGAAATAACATAGATCAAAATTATTCAAGTAAAATTAAAGTATTCAACTAGAAACGAAAATTACATAATTCAAAGAGAATTCAACATTACTACAATAAAATTACTCAACAACATTTTCTAGTTAAATAAGCCAAAATTACTTGCTCAATAAAATATATTCGATATCAAAACGGTACAATCAAATCAGTAATTTGCTACTTACGATACACAACATTTATAATCATAAAAACAGGAGAAAGAATCAGGAAGAAGGAACATAGGACATGGAACAAATAAGGGTCGCGTGCGCGGGAGAGACAAAACAACGAAAGCACTTCAGCCGATCAAGACAAAATGTCTACCCCGTAATTGTAAACCTTGAAACCGTCGAACACGTTTGATCTTATAATTGTAGCCACGCGAGACGTAGTGTCTTTCATCGCGAATTACACCGTGGCCACAAAAAATATACGACAAACAAATATCATCACAGCCAAACATAGCTTCTTCAGCTTTAATTTAAACACTGTGATAATAGCGAAAAATACGATACGATAAAGAAAAAATCATTGCAACACAAAAAATGGCACTGTCGGCCTTAAAATAACTCGCGTTACAACGACCCCGAACTCTACAAAAGTTCAAACATTAAAACGCCGGTACGTTTTAATACGCAAATAAAATTATCAAACTCAGTGCCGCAACACTGCAACCAAAAACTCGAAGATCATAACACTGCAGTACCTTCACAAATGGAAATCGGAAAGAATACTCTACTAGAATTTACATGCACATGAGTCAAGAGAAGGATTGGAGAAGGGATCTGTTGCTAATTCAAGGTTAATTCATCAAATCAAAATTATTAATCATCGAATGAAATATTACGATACAAACTCTAATAAATTAAACTCTACAAATTATAATTCAATAACAAAATAACTAATAAACTATTCAAGAAAGAAATTGACGTAACAAAATATAACAAAATGTAATCGAATGTGAGTTGGCCAAATCGCTATCATGAGAGCAAAATTACGTTATTAAAATATTTCAAATACCAACAAAATCTTATGAATAACCATTCAAACATAACACAAAATAAATAAATCGTCAACTCACATGATTTCAAATCCAAATCGAACAATTCCAACCTTGAATACATTACTTTTACGAAACCGCATGGTAAAATTAACTTCGAAAATAATCACAGACGAAACAGAACGGACTAGTAGATTTTGGCTAGGAACTGGTCGCTCACCGAAGAGAGCTAGTTTGCACGGTCTCGGCATATTTATGTGAATGCTAATTTCACACGGTATATCAGTCATACCATTTTACTAAAAAATAAATACTTCATAAAATATTACTTTTTTTTATAAAATTTGGCGCGTTTCAAAAAGTATTTTTGTCACAATATATATATATATATATATATATATATATATATATATATATATATATAATTTTGAAAAAAGTTATATTTTTAAAAATTTGAAATATAACTTTTTTCAAAATTTACTCAAAAAAATCTGAAAAAATTCAATAAAATTGAGAAAAAAATTGGCTACATAATAGCTAAGTAACTTTTTTCTCTAACTCATAGTGATTTAGCAGGAAAAATTATTGAAAATTCTAAAAAACATTTTAAAAAGTTGTAGCGCCCAAACGGCACATGCTAGCAAATTAAAACAAAAACCAAATTATATAACTTTTTATTCCCTATCAAAAAGTATTCTAAGTACTTCTCCGAATTTTACTTCAGAAAAAAGAATTCTGCATATTATTTTTATCCCATGTTATTGCCCTATATCAACCTGGCGAATGAATATAAATATAAATTATTTCTAAAGTTCATCTCTCTTGTAATATTACCTTTGATAAAATTTAACAAAAAAAAACTAATTTAAATTTGACGACTCAGTCAAATAAACCAAGTTTATTATCTTATTTTTGAATAAATAAGATATTTACATATATAAATACAAAAAAATTAATTATATGAATTGAGTAGGTAAAGCAGTATGATTGAGAGAGTGGCTTGTGTAAGCAAGCAAGTAGTAAAAATAGAAGAAAACGTATGAGAGGTATTGTAAATGTGGGATGAAACTAAATTTGCTTGTCTGGTTATAGGGATGTTTGGAGGAAACTGATTTTGGGATAGTGGAAGAGTTTGTGCCACATCTTTTTGAGTACATTGCTTGACTTTGTATGTATAAAAAAATCATATATTGTTAGTTTAAAATATTAGAATGAAATCTCAAGTATCTGAATGCAAGACTAAGGTCTATTTACACATATCAGTGACGTATCCGCTCAGTTCCGTGCAGTGATATCAGTATCAGTGATAAATAATATCGTTGCTTTGAATTTTACCGACGTGTCTACACATGTCTGGTTCCGTACCGTATTTTAAACTTCAGTGTCGTGAGGCTTCCGTATCGTGTTTTTGTTTTATTGTTGCCAACGATATTTTTCATATTTCACTGACGTATTCTGGTTATGTATACAAGTGCTCAGCAACATGGAGGACGAAAAACTTATAGCATTTGTTAATAATTTATTTTATATCATATTTTTATATTATATTATATTATAATTATTATATATTATGGGTCATTCCATGTCAAATCACCCAATTTTGGGGTCGAAAAAACTTTTGGGTCTCCGATTTGGCTGAAACTTGGTGCATAGCTTCCTTGTGACATAAAAATAAGGTGGTCTGGCCCAAAGAGTCGTTTTCTGAAGTGTATTTGCTTATAATCTAAAAATTGCACTTTTAACGATTTTATAGCGTTTTGACACTTTTTGAGGTAAATGTGTATATTTTGACATAAAATATCAATTGAAAATTTTTTTTTCATCAGAGGGGACTTAAAAAAGATTAAAAAAGTAATTAAAACAGATATTCTTATGTCCCCAATCAGATTTCAGGCTGGAAAACGCCAAAATTCAGTGTTTCGCGTTTTCCTCAATTCCCAAAATACATATCTTTGGATTTGGCTGAAAATTTGCCAAAAGGTAGCTGAAATTTAAGGCTTTCACTGGTAAAAATCCTGTTTATATTATATTATATTATAATTTTCAGACATTCTGAAATAATCAAAAAATTTCGTTTCATCATCAATTAATTCCTTATATAGTTTCTTCTTCATTTTCTTTTTTTTTATGCTTCATACACCCACTTCCGTTTCTTCACCTGATGCAATTCCACTTCCTCTTCATTTAAAATTATGGCAATCATTGCCAACTGCATATCCGAATACTTTGCCATTTTCAAAATTACTGACCAAACTTATCAAATTGTACGGATAAGTGTGAATAAGCACCACGGATACGTCACAGATGGCACTGACACTGACCTGAAGCGGCACTGACACGTCACTGATATGCGTAAATGGACTCAGCTTCTCCTTGTGACATCAGATTAGATTCATTTAATTTATTATTTTAATTAAAGAGAGCCAAATTTTATTTAAATCAGCTCGAAGGCACTAATTTAAAAATAACTAAATAAAATAAATAAATACAGCAACACAAACTTAAGTCGTTTTATTTTAATACAGGACTATTCAAGAAGAAAAACAGATTTCAAACATTTAATGCTTCCAAACTACAAAAGATAGAAACATGATTCCAACGTTTATGGAAAGAGAAAAATTTACAATTTTATGTTATGCTTCATGAAGCATTTCAAACTTCTCTAAATTTTAAAACCGCTCCATGAATTAAAATTCTTTCAATAAGCACTCCAATAAAACTAACTAACTAACTAACTAAGACAATAATCCAAAGAAAAGCAAAACCAAAAATCTAATAATAACGAAAACAATGTCTGTTTTTCATATTTCATTTGTTTTGACATGGCCTACTCAGTTTTCAACTAAAAAAATTAATTATTACTTTGCAAAATAGATTTTTTCAATTTTCCATGTTATTATTTAAAATAAAGTAGGACTACGTTATATCACTGGAAAGAGAAAAAAAAAACTTTTTAAAGACTAGATTGAAATACTAGTTACATAAGAAAAATGAAAGTTGCATCATAAATCTCGAAAACGGTACATGGCAAAAATTTGTTAGTTACTCCTGGAAATTTTGTGTAAAAAAGTGTTTTAAGAAAGTGCAAACCAAAATAATGTACCGTTTTGCATGAGATAGTTATAAGCGAAAATATGAAACAGCAAAATTTGCATTTTTGTTTATATCTAGTAACCTAAGGAATTTTTTGGAAAAAACAAAAGATGACTAAACTCGCCTGCTAATGACGCAACTTTTATCTAATTTAACCGAAGTCGTATCTCTAACAGTTCCCCATGCATACAGAGTTATCTTGGACACTCTGTATATATATATATATATATATATATATATATATATATATATATATATATATATTTACTTGTGCTTCAAACGCAATGAAGTTTTTAAAAAACGTAATTTTTTGCTATTTTCTGCCTATTTTTGCACGTACCGCCGCGTCGCAGTATTATACGTAGTTTAATACTCTTTTTAGTTTAATAAATATTAAAATGCTTATTTTGTTCGGTTTTCTATGTCAGAGTCGCTAACAGAAAAATTGACGAACATCTGAAAGGACATTATCATTATTTTTCCAAAATAGGCAGAAAATAGCAAAAAATTACCTTTTTTAAAAACTTTGTGACGTTTGAGGCACCAGTAAATAGTGATTAAAAAATGACATATGTGCTTTTTTCTTATTTTCTCATACTAAAAAATCATTTTCTGCCCGGTCTGCAAATTTTTTTTTATAAGGACCACTTTATTATATATTGTTACCTCAATTTCCGTCTATTATTTATTATTTATAAAATTTTATGTGTCGACTATTTTCTAAATTTATGAAAATATTTATTTTTAATAATTTATTATTTAAAAAAAAAAAAAATGTAGTCGCCATTTGCAAAAAATAACCTTGAATAGCAATTTTGCATTTATGTGTAAAAAAATAGTAACCAAAAAATATAATTATTTATTCTCGAAATACCACAATTAGTTTAAAATTTCTTCTCAGTGCAGAACGTAGTAGGCAGTTTGTAAATTTATTTGTTTATTTTTAAAGTTATTATGTGAATATGGCAAATTTAATAAACAAGTAAGTACATATTTTTACTCATATATATATATATATATATATATATATATATATATATATATATATATATATGTATATATATATATATATATAAATATATATATATATATATATATATATAAATATATATATATATATAAATATATATATATATATATATATATATATATATATATATATATATATATATATATATATATATATATATATATATATATATTCAAAATTCTTTATGTCGGGATAACAGTCTATTTTGCGAGAAAAGGAATTAAATTTCTCGCAAAATAGACTGTTATCCCGACATAAAGAATTTTGAATAGAATACATCGCAGTCGATAAAATAATTAACATTTATATATATATATATATATATATTTATATATATATATATATATATATATATATATATATATATATATATATATATATATATATATATATGTATATATATTAGGGTGGGTCGAAAAAAATAGATTTCGTTCTCTAGGGTCTAAAATGAAAGAGTTCCGTCCAAAAAGTTGTGCTGAAACATTTTTCTGGTGAAAACCCAGGCAGCACCGAGCACCTGAAAACGCCGTTTTTTGCACTTTTTTTTAGATTGTGGTTATTAACTTTTTTCAATTTGCTTCAAATTAGCTGAATTTCAGATCAATACCGAATAAGTACCCAATAAATAATAAGACGTTTAACAGAGGTAAGTGTTGATTTTCATGTTTATATTTCGATTGCGCTATTTTGAACTTAAAATAACACATTATTGACGCAAAAATCAAAAAATTCAATGTTTTATGATTTGTTTTACGCTAAGCTTCACGTTGATACGATGAGTTTGGCCAATATTATGGCTATTTGAAAAAAAAAAAATAAGTTTTCCGGTTTTTCATATTTTTTTGATTACAGTATTGCGCAATCTCTAAAAGTAATTTCAAACATGAATTTAATTTCTTCTCAAACAGGGGTGTAGGTCACGTTTTTTTAAATAAAACTACTTGGATTTTATTTTACATGCCAAGTAGTTTTATTTAAAAAAACGTGACCTACAACCCTGTTTGAGAAGAAATTAAATTCATATATTCAAAGGTCGTTCAACTCAATTATTAATAATTTCAAACAGTTTTGCGCAATTGAAATCTTATAAACCAAGATATGTTTTCTATTGAATTACTCTCTGTTAGTTTCTAAACCTCCATTCAGAGGAAACTAATAAATTTTTATATTTTCGTATTGAAAACGTGTTATTTTAAGTAAAAAAATGTGAAACTCGAAAAAATACTTGGAATACGCCATTTTGCGATCTTTATCGCATTTGCGGCACCGCTTATCCCATATTAATAGGGAAATGGAGTTGATTTGTTTTTAATTGAATCAAATTTAGGATCGTTTTATCAAATATGTAAAAAAAAGGTTTTTTTAAAAACACCCTAATATATATATATATATATATATATATATATATATGGTGTCCCGTCAAAAGCGCCCCGACATAAGCGCCCCGACACCGACACATGCGCTACACGACAAAAGCGCCTCCCGACAAAAGCGCTCTATATAAAAAAATTAAATAATTTTATGAAATACATTTTTGACTTTTATTCCTAGCGAACGAAATACCCTAATGCCATTATTTTAAATAATTTATATTTTTTATATATACATACATAGGTTAAGGTGACCAGACGTCTCACATTAGGTGGGACTATCCCACAGTTGGGTTTCTTGTCCCACATCAAAAACTGTCCCACAAAATGTCCCACTTTGGACAATATTTTGTTTTTTGTGTAAATACAAAGATGTTTATATAATACAGACATGTTTCGGAATTTTCAAATAAATAAATAAATAAATAATAATAATAATAATAAAATAATAATTAAAAATAGAACGTGTGTTTTTATCTGTCCCACATCCCAATGTAAAACATCTGGTCACTTTAACATAGGTATATATAAAACACATAATTTTAATAATAATAATATTTACAATATTATTTACATATCATCTACTCTGCTGATAAAAAATAAATAGTAATTCAAAATAATATTTATAATTATATTTTTAACCATAACCCAAAAATACTAAATTTTTATTATCTGGAGCGCTTTTGTCGGGAAGCGCAATTGTCGGTGGCGCAATTGTCGGTAGCGCTTATGTCGGGGCGCTTATGTCGGGGCGCTTATGTCGGGGCGCTTATGTCTCGAGCGCTTATGTCGGGGTACCATATATATATATATATATATATATATATATATATATATATATATATATATATATACGACGAATCTGGTTTCCGGGATTGGCTGCGCGTTGTCGGTTGTCGATTTTGATGACGACGTTTCGGCACAGTTATTCCACGTCTAACTCAAAGCAGAGCAAAAGCACTACTGAGAAGACCTGAAGATGGCACATGAGAGTGAGCCGAAACGTCGTCATTAAAATCGACAACCGACAACGCGGAGCCAATCCCGGAAACCAGATACGTCATATAACGTCCGCGAAATTCCAAAGCAAAACATATATATATATATATATATATATATATATATATATATATATATTAGTTTAGAATAACTACAGGTTAGGTTATTAAAATGCAAGCATTAAAATATCTATCAACTTATTGCAGGTCCAATATTTCGCCACAATTTGTGGCTTTTTACAATACAAATTAATATAAAATATGTATGTAAACACTTACAAGTATGATGAGAGACTTAGTTGCTATTATTAATAAATTAATACCTTTGCTACCTGTTACCTGCCAAAGTAACAATGACCCAAACTTTGTAATTAGCTTATCGTTCCTACCTGTGTTGGGAGCATCAGCTGAGAAACTTTCAGCTTTTATAAAATAAGGAAGATCTGGCAGTCACGGGCTCTTGCTCTAGTAGGATTTGTCTGGAACATTTTTTTTCTATTCTTGATAGATAGCGCTGTAATCGACGGGCAAACAAACTCATAAACGCGCATATACACAAACAGGCTACCTACACACAGAAAGCGGTCGCCTGTGTAGGTAGCCGGTATACTATTTATTGCACTGTTGCATTCTCTATAAAACCTATTTCCGGATTTGCAAATTATCTCACGCGCCACATTTCTTGGGGGTGGAAAAAAAGGTAGTTTTAGTTTTTTTTAGCAAATATTATTTTGCATGCAATGTTCTATTCTCCATAAAAAAAAACATTTATGGGTTTGCAAGTTGCACCATCTTCCACTCTCTTTAGATGTATAAAAAAAGGGTAGTTTTGGTATTTTTAGCGAAAAAAATATTTTTCTTCATAAAAAAAATCACATTTTAACTTTCAACACACAATGTACGCTTAAACAAGTTTTTTAATAAAAAATAAAAAATGATAATATACAAATTACAAAAATAATGATTAACTTTAACATTAAAAAGAAAGATAATAGTTAAAAATGACACAACGTTAATAATAACAGTTTAAATTTTTTTCGAAATGTTAATATTTTTTATAACCACGTGCTACACATTAAGATTTTAAACTTTACGATGTTAAATTTTATCAATTTTAAATTATATAAATATTATGTTTTTATTATTATATACGTCGATTGACTGATGATGGTCAAATTATGACCGAAACGTCTCAATAAATTATGTATCAAATAGTGATAAATAATATTATTTAAAATTCCAGATGCCAAAACATATTTAAAAAAAAAAAAAAAACTGTTTTTTTACTTGCAAACCACCCCTAACCTTTCAATTCAATTTACAAAATCAAAGCATGTATGTTTAGAAACAAATTAAAAACTTTAAAAATGTTGTTAGTTCTTGTTGTTGTTGTTGTTTTAATTTCTTATGCAAAATAATTTTTGATAAAAAAAAACCTTTTTTTCGAAATAAGACTTTCTTCATAATTTGCTCAAAAAAATCTGAAAAAATTCAGTAAAATTGAGAAAAAAATTATCTACATAATAGCTAAGTAACTTTTTTCTCTAACTCATAATGATTTAGCATTAAAAATTATTGAAAATTCTAAAAAACATTTAAAAAAAATTCTAGCGCCCAAACGGTACATGCTAGCAAATTAAAACTAAAACCAAATTATATAACTTTTTATTCCTTATCGAAAAGTATTCTAAGTATTTCTTCGAATTTTACTTCAGAAAGTAGTATTCTGCATATTATCGAAATCCCATGTTCTTGCCCTATATCAACCAAGCAAACGAACATCCTGTACATTAAAAAACGTTCAAAATACCGAAATTAACGCAGTTCTGCATAAAGAACGAACTCAGAAAACAATTCTCGACAAGAACAATAAGAAGAAATCTACTGACACGAACAATGTCTCTGACGTCAGAAGACCTTCAACACGACTAGATGTGACAACTGAACACACCAAAATGAAGGTAAACAAAAAAATACAAAAATGTGGTTATGCATAACATCAGCGAAAAATCAACACAACAGATGACGAATTCCGATCACAATGAAATTAAAAATGAAGATCTACTCAAGAAATCGGAATGGAAAGATGTTAGAAAGAAGAAAAGGAACAATAAAAACATAATTATAGGAGACGGTAGTGAGAATGCGACCTTACAAGCGGCTCCAACAAAAGCGTTTCTGTTTGTGTCTAGGTTAAAGCCTGGTACATCTACTAGTGACTTAAGTAATTTTTTGAAAAAATATTTTCCAGAGGTATGTTGCGAGGAAATTAATTCGAAATTTCCCGACTTATACAAATCATTTAAAGTAGTAATTGACTTGAGTAACTACAAAATTGCTATGGACAAAGATAAATGGCCACGCGCAACATATTTCACCAGGTTTTTTCAGAGACGCGATCAGAAGGGCAAATTGAAATAACAGCCGCTCAACACGATAAAAATAATTTTAATATAAATAACACAAACTGTGAAGGTAATAAGTGTAGTTTAGTTTAATCTTTTATAATTATTCATCTTAATATACATTCATTAAGGAACAAAATTAATGAGGTAGAATGTTTTCTAAATGACACACAACCTTCAGCAAATATTCTGTGTTTTACTGAACACTGGCTGAAAGTAGATGAGTCAAATATTCTTAATGTAGAAAACTATTATTTAGCTTCTGTATACATCAGGAAAAAACAAACCAAAAATAAAAGAGAAGGTTATGGTGCGGCATTAATTTTTGTCAAAAATGGTACAAAATTTAAAATAAATCATAAAATATGTAATTTAGCTGTCGACAATATATGCGAACTAGTCGCTATTGAAGTACCAGATAAAAAACAAACATTATTTGTGTATACAAGCCACCCAAGGGTGACATAAATATATTTATCTCTGGGTTGTCTGAAAGCATGAAATATATAAATAATGATTTCAATACTATACTAACTGGCGACTTTAACATTCACTTCAACAGCAATGATAATGAGAACCTATTATTTAAAGATTTTTTGTCCTGTTACGTTCTCACCTTAACAATTCATAAATATACAAGAAAAAATAACTGTATCGATAACATTGTAATCAATAAAAAACCTCTCCATAGTGTAACTTATGATACCGATGTATTCAACACAATTTTGTCAGACCATACAGGCCAAAGAATTTCTATCTATTCTGAGGTTCATAATAACATGTTAACGGAACATACTTTTCATACACCTATTACAGAATTTGGGTTAAATAAGTTGTATAATATGTTAAATAACGTTGATTGGAGTTTCATAGATAAATCTTCTAATGTAAATATATGTTGCCAAAAGTTTTTAGATATACTTACAGCGTCAGTCAATAAAACATTTCCGATCGAGAAATTCAGTAAAAAATCGAAAAATAAAAATAAAGTTAAGTGGTATAATAATCATTTAGCAAAACTAAGACAAGAAATACAAGACATGATAGCACTAAATTCTAAATATCCACATTTAAATTTAACGCATTATATAAAGTTATTACAAAGTAATTACAAAACTGAAATCAATGTACAAAAACAAAAAGCCATTGATCATTTTATAAATGGTAGCTCTAACAAATGTAACTATATGCTCAGATGTTTATGCGCCCTAAGACGTTCTCTATGATGCATACAGACTTGTGTTTTTCTATCCATTTTTATAAAATTTATAAAATAAAGCTGTAGAAAGTTATTTTGCAATATATGCAGTAAATATTTATTATAATTATTAGGTATAATGTACTTTTCAAAGTTATTTTTTATTTTTGTATGTGATTATAAAACTTTAAATTAATATATAAAAATATTTACGTTTATAAAATTTTTGTCGTCAATAATAAAGTAAATTTTTAATTAACTGAAAAATTTCCATTAATAATGAAAATATAATGATTATTTTATTTTTAATAATATGTTTTTTCTTTGTTTTATTTAGTTTTCCATGTTGCTGGAAACCAAAAACAAAATTAGCGAAAGACCTAATCCTGACGATATTTTTTCTTTTTTTGATTACTATCTTATTATGTCTGGCTCTATTTACTGTATTCACGTTTAAGGATTTTCAAGGTAAGCATATCATTGACTGATGTATTTTTTTTATATTTTTAACACTTTCACTACGAGTATAATTATATTTAAATATATAAGTACATAAATGACATTATGTTAATACCAAATTTTACTCAAAACTAAATTGTGATTTCTACCGCAGTTACAGCAAATATTGCAAAACAGAGATATTTCTATGAAATTATCTTGAAGTGGTAAGTGGTTGGCCGCGATATATAGGTAAATCTGTCACTAGGTCAATTCTAACAAATACAAAAATTACTTAGTTTCAGAAATATGTATCAGGCCCAACACTGCCTTGCTACACTGTGTTAAGGGAATGCTATTCTAGATTGTTAATCAATACAATTGTAGATATAGTAATATTATTCAAATTAGTATTTTAAATAATGATAAAAAATTAAGTAAGTTATTGTAATTAAACATAATTATTTTTTGTACAAATGGAAATTTTTCATTTGGATGGTGTCTTATGGCGTAAATATCTTTTTATCCTACACCGTCCGAAAATGCAATTTACATAGAATAAGCATAAAGGGGAGACGGATCCTAAGCATTGAAATATTGTCGAAAGTTACTTATATGGTACATAAGGTTCAAAATAGCCATAGTGTTTAAAATCAAAATGATGTATTTTTCAGTTCATAAACCATTTTATAAATATGGTTAACATGGTTGAGCAGACATGCATTGCTTATGTTTTTAGTTTTAAATTTCTTTAATGTCTCGTTCACACCAATCATTTGGTCAAAAAAATATAATGAAAAAAGTTGGCAGCAAATTGTTTGTTATAAAAATATGAGCGCCGCTATTTTCGTCAATTAAATATGATAAATAAAATTAGCTGCACACACATAATAAAAGCGAGACAAATTAACACATGATAATGTTATTGTCATTTTTGTTTTGATTCCGTTTTGATCGTTTCGATTTTCTTGATGTTGTGATATTTGTAGAAATACTTATTAATAATTTTCAATGTTTCTCGTTTTTCTTTAATTTTATTTTCTATTAATATTTGAGTTTTCAAATAATCATTAGTCAAAAAGTTTTGTGTTTTCGATATTTATAATTTTAATCATTTTTGTAGTTTAGGTTATATTATTTATTTTGTAATTTTAGTTAATAATACTTACTTTATTACTTAATAACGTTTTTTCTTTTTAACCATTCTTTGCTCTATAATTTTTATTTTCTTATATTTTGTGTTGCTTCGTTTAAAAGGGCTAACCCTTCTAGAATTATTATAGTGTTTTCTTCTGAACTACTTATATACAATAATTCATATACGTACATATTTCGCGCCCAATATTAATAAGTTTAACCAACATATGAAAGCTTATTATAATTATCTAGTTACATTTTTGGAGATTTTATTATTTTTGTTAAAAAAATTTATCATATTTTTATGATGAGTGTGTACGAGAACAAACTATTTTGAACAAAGCAATTTGTTCAAAAAATTTTGCTCAAATTTTTTTGACCAAATGATTGGTGTAAAATAAAATTTTTCAAAAAATGATGAAACAGGTTTTTTTTAAATATAAATTTAAATTATTTCAAATTGGTGACACACCTGTAGAGAGAGACAGACAGAGAAAGAGAGAGAGATCTATATGTTTTATGTGTAATTTTTATGAAATTTTATCAACACATCCTTATAATTTAATTAACACGTATGAATTATAAGTAATATTATCCGTTGGAATTGTTTTAAATAGCATTTTTCTAAATATTTAGCAGCTGCTTGTAGCTAGGCTTGTGCACAGATAGCAATAGAAACATAATTTTTTAGTAAAATAATGTTAATATTTTTGCAATATTAAGCATATTATTGAATTTATAAATGTCAAATAACTTATTTCATTGATATTATTTAGATATTTTATAAATAATATTAAGTTCGCTAATTTTGAACAAAATTGAACATCTGGAGGGAGAGAATATGTTTTTATGTGTAATTTTAACCCTAGAATGGTAACGTGGCGTCATATACGACGCCATCAATATCATAACTGCCATTATTTTATTTAATATGTTTTCAATATTATTGAAATCTTCTGTACCTTTAGTTATAAGAGTGCTAACTATTCTCGCGAAATGTCGTTAATGTCAGTGTCTATTGGTACCTGTCACATTTGTCTGAATCACATGCGACGCCACGTTACTATTCCGGTTATAAATTGTGTATATGGTAAATATGGCTGGTAAATATAAAATACTAACAGATGCGGAGTTAGAAGAGATAATACGCAGTTATGAAATAGATGAAGCTGATGTCGATGATTTACATGTAGAAATGGACGACGAAAGTGAAAAAGATGATGGATAAAGTATTACAAGACAGTACGTGTGATGACGGGTTCTCTGCTAAAGAAGATGTGATTTACAGAACATAGACAACCTATCTGTACACAACGTGGTAATGATAATGTA
Organism: Clivina fossor; assembly: GCA_963966155.1. Taxonomy (NCBI): domain Eukaryota; kingdom Metazoa; phylum Arthropoda; class Insecta; order Coleoptera; family Carabidae; genus Clivina; species Clivina fossor. Next base: position 892,054 of record OZ014562.1, on the reverse strand, counting down.
AAAATGTGTGTTTTAATTTGTTTAAATACATTTTATTGCTTCAGAAAGTAATTTATATGTGTCTAATTATATTATTTTGGATGGTGTCATATATGACGGCACGTTACCGTTCATGTAATAATATTTAGCGTTACCATTCTAGGGTCAATTAAATTATCTAAACAGATATTTATAATTTAATTAATATATATATATATATATATATATATATATATATATATATATATATATATGTATATATATACAGGGTGTTCGTTGGCTTGGTTGATATAGGGCAATAACATGGGATTTCGATAATATGCAGAATACTTCTTTCTGAAGTAAAATTCGGAGAAATACCTGGAATATTTTTCGATAGAGAATAAAAAGTTATATAATTTGGTTTTAGTTTTAGTTCACTAGCATGAGCCGTTTGGGCGCTAGAATTTTTTTAAAAATGTTTTTGAGAATTTTTAATAATTTTTCCTGCTAAATCAGAATGAATTAGAGAAAAAAGTTACCTAGCTATTATGTAGCTAATTTACTGAATTTTTTCAGATTTTTTTGAGCAAATTTTGAAAAAAGTTATATTTCAAATTTTTTACAAAAATAACTTTTTTCAAAACTTGTTCAAAAATATTCTGAAAAAATTCAGTAAAATAGAGAAAAAAATTAGTTACATAATAGCTAAGTAACTTTTTTCTCTAACTCATACTGATTTAGCAGGAAAAATTATTGGAAATTTTAAAAAACATTTAAAAAAAATTCTAGTGCCCATACGGCACATGCTAGCAAACTAAAACTAAAACCAAATTATATAACTTTTTATTCCCTATCGAAAAGTATTCCAGGTATTTCTCCGAATTTTACTTCAGAAAGAAGTATTCTGCATATTATCGAAATTCCATGTTATTGCCCTATATCAACCAAGCGAACGAACACCCTGTATATATATATATATATATATATATATATATATATATATATATATATATATATATATATAATATATTATATATATATATATATATATTATATATATTTATATATATATATATATATATATATATATATATATATTTTTATATATATATATATATATATATATATATATATATGTATTATATATGTATTGATAGTATATTATCCTTTGGAAATGTTTCAAAAGAAAATTTTCTAAATATTTAGTATATAATTTAGTAATATAATTTTTAAGTTAATATTTTTGCAATACTTAGCATATTATTAAGATTATAAATATATCGGAACAACTTATTTAATTGATATTTTTTAGATATTTTATATATATATTATTTTTATCTTATGACATAAATGTATATTAATTAATATAATTAAGTAAAAAAATATTTTCTTATTAATATATATATATATATATATATATATATATATATATATATATATATATATATATATATATATATATATATATATATATACAGAATGATTTTTTAGTAATTGGAAATATTTTAACTGGAGTATCCTAGGCTCAGAATATAAAGATTTAAGGCAAATCACTTAGATAAAATGTGGCTCCTTACTGAGCTACAGGGTATTTTATTTAAAAATTTAAAAACGATTTGTGCCCAGTACTTTAAAACTATTTGACGTATCTTTATCATACTTGGCAGAAAGTGCAGGTACCGTACACCATACTAAATTACGTTAAATAAAAGTTTCTGGCTACTGACAGTGGCGTACAACAGGGGCAAGTGAGAGGTTGATTCTTCCTAAATTCTACGCCACTGGCGGAATTGTCATTTTAGCACAATTTTTCGATTCTCCAATACTTTCTGTGTAAAAAACATACTCTTCCTTCGTAACGATAAAGTCACTATTTTTTGAGATATTTAAAGTTAAACATAAGCTGCACCCTTGAATTTTTTTCAAAATTTGCTCAAAAAAATCTGACAAAATTCAGTAAAATAGAGAAAAAAAATTAGCTACATAATAAGTAAGTAACTTTTTTTTCTAGCTCATTCTGGTTCGGCAAGAAAAATTATTGAAAATTAATATTTTTTGCATTTTAATTTTTTATTTTCAATAATTTTTCCTGCCAAACCAGAATGAGTTAGAAAAAAAAGTTACTTAGTTATTATGTAGCTAGTTTTTTTTCCTATTTTACTGAATTTTTTCAGATTTTTTTTGAGCAAATTTTGAAAAAAATCCCAAGGGTGCAGCTTATGTTTAATTTTAAATATCTCGAAAAATAGTGACTTTATCGTTATAAAGAAAGAGTATGTTTTTTACACAAAAAGTATTGGAGAATCGAAAAATTGTGCTGAAATGGCAATTCCGCCAGTGGCGTAGAATTTAGAAAGAATAAACCTCTCACTTGCCCCTGTTGTACGCCACTGGCAGTAGCCAGAAACTTTTATTTAACATAATTTAGTATGATGTACGGTACCTGCACTTTCTGCCAAGTATGATAAGGATACGTCAAATAGTTTTAAAGTACTGGGCAAAAATCGTTTTTAAATTTTTAAATAAAACACCCTGTAGCTCAGTAAGGAGCCACATTTTATCTAAGTGATTTGCGTTAAATCTTCATATTCTGAGCCCAGGATACTCCAGTTAAAATATTTCCAATTACTAATAAATCACCCTGTATATATATAATTAATATATATATATATATATATATATATATATATATATATATATATATATATAATTAATATATATATATATATATATATATATATATATATATAATTAATATATATATATATATATATATAATTAATATATATATATATATATATATATATATATATATATAATTAATATATATATGTGTAAGTAAGTAAATAACGCCATAAGGCTAAATAATATAATTTAAATTGAATAAATAACATTGATTAATTAAAAATTTAATTAAAAATTTGTCAACCTATATCGTCTAGGAATCGAATCCAGGTCCCAGGTAATCGTAGTAGTATGCAGGTGAAAATACAAAAATTATGAATACTCTATATTGATTAAAAATTTCAACTTAAGCGTCTGTATATGGTTAGCTCAGAAGGTAAGAGCGCCGTGCCGGATACATAGTGGATCTGGGTTCGATTCCCAAACGATATTAGTTGACAAATTTTTAATTTAATTTTGAATTAATCAATATTATTTATTCAATTTAAACTATATATATATATATATATATATATATATATATATATGTATATGTATACGTAATGTAGATTGTAAAAATGTATGCTTTTCATACATTTTTACATTCTACATTACTTAAGCAATAAATATTTGACTAACTATTGTTTTACCAGTTGATGCTCCAAAAATTATAAATCTTTCAAAAATTTATTTCAATGCTTTAGTATAAGAATAACGTGTTTCTCCTACATACTTAGTCTGTGTTTTTGCATGTGTTTGACTGTAAACGGTTAAAAAAAATTAAGTTAGTAACATGATATCAATATAGCTAGTTTTGGGTGTTACAGTAGGAAGTGCAGCTTGCAGTCGTGTATATAGTAACTAACTACTGTATAATAATGTTATTATTATACTAGTACCATAATGACCTCCTTTTGCATAGATAATATGGTAACGTAATATTAACATTATGATGCGGTTGAAGAAAAAATTATGTGACAATTGCAATGTATGCGGAATATTCTTTGCCCGCAATTTTTCAATGCCACAAGTGATAGTATATCTCAAAAGGAGTTGCTAAACCTTAAAACGCCTTTGTAAATGTCGTTCCTTCTAAGCGATAGAATAATTCTTTTATTTTTCTACATTAAACAATTAATTTTTATTAAACTTTAGTAATCTACTTAGTTAATCAGTACTGTCTCCACTAGAAAAGATTTTCGAAATTATCACCATGTTGTTGTATATAAAGACTCCCTTTGGCGTACCCAGTTCCTGTGTGCAAAGCGCAAAACTAGCATCATATTGATTAAAGCGATATTAAAATACGTATCGATGGGCCATTGCGATAGGAAATAATAATAATAATATTTTTACAGATGATACTGGGAAATGCAAAACTAAAGTTTGCATTAGATCCGCTTCAATCATTCTTAATATGATTAATAATTCGGTCGAGCCATGCGATAATTTTTACGAATTTGCTTGCGGAAACTATTTCCGGCATACTACTGTACCCGTTTCCGAAGGCACTCTTACTCAATTTTTACTATTAAACAATAAAGTTGATATGCAGTTAGTTCAATTGCTAGATACTGCAAAAAATGAAACTGGTGCTTTCCTAAAAGCCCAAAAATTGTTTTGGGCATGCACGAATGAAAGTAAGTAATTTCAATGTTAATGTTTCTAGCTATACAGGAAAATTCGGCTCTAGCCAACTGATTGTATAAAAAGACAAAAAGAAGGAGCACATGAATAACAAGATTAGAAGTATATGGATAAACCCATATATAGACTACTTTGACATTTGTCGGAAAGTTGGCAACACTGTATTTTAATAATATTATAATTTATGTGGGCATTAGGAGATACTTTTCTGAAAATTTGATCAAAATCGAATAAATAATGTAGCCACAATGAATTTTTAAAAAATTTGGTGATTTTTTTCTCGATAAGTTGGCAACACTGTATTTTGTTAAAATTGCATAATTTATTTAGGCACTAAAAGAAACTTTTATGAAAATTTGATTAAAATAGGTTAAATAAAATGATCATAATAAATTTTTAAAAATTTTACTAATTTTTTTCTCGGAAAGTTGGCAACACTGTATTTTGTTAAAATTACATAAATTATATGAATACTAGGAGAATCTTTTGTGAAAATTTGAGTAAAATCGGTTTAATAACATGGCTATAATAAAAATTTTAAAACTTTAGTAATTTTTTTCTCGGAAAGTTGGCAACACTGAATATTAATAAAATTATGTAATTAATGGGAGCATTAGGGAAATCTTTTCTGAAAATTTGATCAAAATCGGATAAATAATGTAGCCACAATGAATTTTTAAAAACTTTAGTAATTTTTTTCTCGGAAAGTTGGCATCACTGGAAAAAACCAAAACCACATGACCATCTCGGGCACTAGGCAAATTTATCCTGAAAATTTCATTATAATCGGTTAAACCGTCTAGGAGGAGTTGCGATCACAAAATTTTGTCTGACGACCGAGCGAGTGAGCGAGCGAGCTGACGACGCACATCCATACACCCACATAAACTAAGTTCAGATTCGTCATCTAGAGGCTATATGAAGGATTTCTGTACAATTTTTTTTTTTTTTTGAAAATGTTACAGACACCGTACCAAACGCTATAGTACTTTTTCCTTACAGTCAAAGTAGTAAAAACAATAAGATCGATATTCGTTGTCATAATAGCATCTTTATTTACGTTAAATTGTTTATTAAGTTAGGTTAGATTAGATTAAGTTAGAAGAAATGTCATTTTAAGAACTTGTTTTTAAACTCATAGTTTTTTACAGCACTCTGTAACACATATTCGTTGTCATAATAACATTTTTATTCACTTAACTTTTATTAAATATTATTTAAATATATATTCAAACTACTGAATTAGAAATCAAAAGATGGAACATATAAATCAAAACATTGCGACAAAAAATTTAGTGCCATAAAATGGTGCACTTTGTTGACGTTTTCCATTACCAATAGCATAACATATATTCTAGTAAATAGTGAAACATGAAAAAAAAAACACAAAAACACAACACAATTGTCATTAATAATACTATCTAACTTTTCAATACAACAGCATTTAGAAACTCCTCCAAGCAGACATGAGATATTTTGGATGGTCCGGACACTTCAATATACCGGGAACGCTTTAAATATAATTTGAACCAATCACCACATATTATATTTAGCGCTTCAAAACGACCAATTACCAACGCACTGCTCGAAATGCTAAAAATACCATATACTCTTTCTCTGTCTGTAGATTCAATGGGACAACTCGACATTGTAAGACTTGGCACTGGACAACTCGGCATTGGAATGTTTTTATAAACATTAAGTTATTTAAAAATTAAATGAAATTTTTTTATTTGACAAATTTATAATATACAAAAATCTAATGATATTTGCGCATCTAATATACTGTTTAGTTTTTTAAACAGGATGTTTCATAAAAATACTAAATTTCAAATTTTTTAACATAGTAAAAAATCTTTTAGGACACATGTATAGGTGCGGCAAAAGTTTGGAAACGGTCGAACAAAACTAGAAATACACGTACCATCGACAAGAAAAAGTCTTTTAGGTTTTTACAAAAGGTATTTAATGATACCAAACTTAAATCCTCTCCCCAAACCCAGGGATTGTGGCAAAGGGCAACTTTTAATATAAATAAAACCCCAATTTTGATTGTAGATTCGAATTTTGCATCCCGCATTATATAGGTGGTTTTTGAAACTTTTTTTTTAGTTTGTGATAGATGGCGATGTAATCGCAAAAATTAATAAGACATATGTGATCTCAGAACAGAATGAAAGCGATTGCAAACTGACAAAATGTTTATGGTTTGTTTTTATTTATATCATTTCCAACGTAGTGTTGGCGGGGATAAGACGGTTTTTCATTAACCCTAAACAGTTTAAAACAGGTTTAACATGCCTGATTTTATTTTGAGATATTGAGATTAAAATTTCCCAATATTTGTAATAAAATCTTAATTTCTGCGATTACAGTGGTGTCTATCACAACTAAAAAAATTTCAGACGAAATCTAAATAATTTGAAATGTAGAATTCGAATTTGCAATTAAAATTGAGTGATCCCATTTCATATTAAAAAGTTAACTCCCGCCCAATCCCTGTCGTTGGAGGAGGAGAATCAAATTTAGTATCATTGAATAGCTTTTTTGAAAACATAAACATGTGTTTTTAGTTTGTCAATGGTACGTGTATTTCAGAGTTATTCGACCGTTTTCACACTTTTGTCGCATCTATATAAAAAAAAAAACTGTTTTAGCTTTCTATGTTTTATAATTTATTATAAATATTATTTGTATCAGTTTTCCTGTTGAAAACAGACATTAATTTCGTCGAATCATCGGTTATTAATAAACATTCATACAGAACTATAAACTAAAACCGTTCTACTTCATAGTTTTTGTTCTTTAATTTTAATTTAATTTTAATTTTAATTTAATCAAAACATTGATATACATATTAGTTTATGGATATTTGAAAACCATAAATCAATGTACCTATTCAAAAACAATTAACATTTGCAGGCATTTGAATACATTAAATCTGAATTTAATATAATATATTTTGAAAATAAAACCCTGTTCAAGTTTTTAATATTAAAAATAATTTCGTGATAAAGTAAAAGGAAACAAAATTAAATATTATATAAATAGAAAATTTCAATATATATATATATATATATATATATATATTATATTGATTTTTGTATTAAGTGTAAATGAACATATTTGACATATTTTACTATACCTTTAAATATATACTTGTAATATAAATTTTGCCAAGTTGTCTCGGAGCCAAGTTGTCCAGTGCCGAGTCGTTCGGTGCCGAGTTGTCTTTTTTCGTGTTTTTAATACCTACTAAAAACGGAAATAGAATGTGAAGATTATAAAGCAAATTAAAATATAATTTATTCTATAAGTCAAATGGTTTGTTTTTTTTAATTGCTTTGTTTAATTTATGCGAGTACTAACATACAATAACACTGCTTATATATACTCGTATATACAGGTTTCCCACGACGAGCTTACGTTATCTGCGTTATCTAAAAATTATATAAAATTATGCTACGAAATTTAGTAAATAGTAAATAAGTTCAGTTGAAGTAAAATCTTGGCATTGAGATACCACTTTCGGTTTAACCGGAAGTCGACCTTAACTTCCTTATTTTAAATCGAATACAATATTGACTATTGAATATTGAGTAAAGGAGTAACTTTTAAACAAAGCTTAAAAATTGAAAATAAAAATTTTACATTAAATTTAAATTTAAATTAAAACTAAAATTTAAAGAAAATTTCACATTAAGTAGTTCAATAGGGTCATTTCACAAAATTTAAATTTTAAAAAAACGTATCACAATCGAGAGTCGAATATGAAACATAATTTTTCATAACAAAAAAAACAACAAAAGTTTTATAGTTCATTTTTAATTAATAATTGAAAATCAGTGTACATTTTCAAATCATTTTAAAAATAATGACGTATGTTATAAACAATGGAGCTATAATATGACGTTTTACAACCTGATTGGCTGACAACATTTAGGAAATACAAATTAAAAAATTCAGAACGTTTTATATATATATATTTTAAAGCCGAGGCTAGTCGGACCCACACGGGTCCACGGGCTACAGGTCCACGGGTCCACGGGTCCACTAACGTAACCTAACTTAAACCTAAACCTAACCCGTGAACCCGTAAACCCGCACCCACACGGGTCCACAGGTTCACGGGTTAGGTTTAGGTTTAAGTTAGGTTACGTTAGTAGACCCGTGGCCTGAGGACCCGTGGCTCGTGGCCCGTGGACTAATAACTAATAATATACATAAAAAAATATACAAGTTCTAATATACTACTTTATTATATATTTATAAAGTAAATTATAAATATAGTTAAATTAACAGAATAAATCTTGAAGCAATTTTGAAAAAGTTTATTTTTGAAAAAAATTATGAACTTTGCAAAACAAACGAACTTAGTAAGGTGTCTTACTGTCACTTGAATTTAAAATTAAGCTGTACTATTTGTCATATGTCAAATAACCTGTTGATCGTTCTTATGAAGTTTCTTATTTACATATTTTGCAAATAAGTTTAAAAAAGCACTGCATCGTTTTATCATGCAATAGGTACCAGTCAAACGATAGTACCAAATTATTTATTACTGTACCGTTGGATTATGATAGAAGAAAACTTTGGTTAGAAGCAGCCGGACGAAATATTTCAGATTATACTCTTTCAAGTCCTATATTTGTTTGCAAAGATCATTTTAATGTAAATATATGTGTACTGAAAGCAATATTTTCTTTTAATTGATATTTTGTTTTTTGAAGCTTGAAGAAGATATGGAAAATTACATGCGATTTCGACTAATGAAAGCAAAAAGGATAATAATGAAACGGCATGTTGTTTCTCATAGATTTTCTTCTAATCAAGGAAATATTGAAAAAAGAAGAAAAATAGAATCTATATCAAGTAATGTTCACAATCAGGAACTGCAAATAGACATTAATAAACAAATCGTGGCTAAACGAGACATTGGTATTCAAGCTTCGGTTGATAACCGTGTAGTGTGTGTTCAAACGGAGAAACCATCGTGCAAAAGTCGATATATTCAATGTACTCAGCAAAAGAAAAACGTTCAATGTTCTCCTATAAAAATAAAGTTAAAAAATACCGCTATACACCCTAGTAAAATTCGACTATCTTTTAGTGAAGATAAAGAATCAAGTAATTTAAGCAGTGTATTTATAGAAGGTAGTAGTAGCACCACTGTCAGTGAAAAGTATATAGATAATACAGTTTTGGAACGTAATAATAAAATTGCTAAAAATGTAACATTATATCATATAGAAAAAAATCCAAAAATTAATTTGGGACCAAATAACGAATGCTATTTTATTTTAAGCATGTTACAAAAATATATTAAATGTGATTTAATTAATATATTAATAGTTTTTAATGATTTAATGTCAATAATTTTCAAATTTCGATTACATCAAGTAGCATTCACAACCGATATTGAGAAAATGTATCTACAAGTTCTAATAGATGAAGATCAAACTAATTTACAACTTATTTTATGGAAAAATACGAAAGACGAAAACACAAAACCATTTCGTTTAAAAACAGTCACTTACGGCACAGCAAGTGCACCATATTTAGCAGAAGACGAAGGAGACGCATATCCATTAGCAAGAAACGCATTAATTCACGATATATACATAGATGATATTATGACAGGAGCCGAAGATATTGAAACAGCTCTAATATTGCAACAACAATTGATAGAACTTCTAAATAAATGAGGATTTACATTACACAAATGGTGTTCGAATAACAGGAAAATATTAGAAAATGTAGAAGTAACACGTCGAGAAACAAATGTTTCATTAACTGTGGGAGAATCAACAGTAAAAACTTTAGGATTATTATGGTTACCCGCGGAAGACAAATTTAAATTTTTAATCACGATGCAATCTATTGCAAGAATTATTACAAAAAGAACTATACTTTCAGATATTTCCAGTATTTTCGATCCTCTTGGATTACTGGCACCGATCATAGTAAAGGCTAAAATATTCATGCAACGTCTTTGGAAGGAAAAGGTTTTTTTGGACGAAATATTAACATCTGCTCTAGCATCCGAATGGGCATTATTTCGTGAAGAATTAGGCACATTGAAAATGTTTACAATAGAACGTTTAATCATAAACATAAATAGAAAAACTGTAAAGTATAAACTTTATGGATTTTGCGACGCATCTCAAATCGCGTATGGTGCTTGCATTTATTTGAAAACGTACAATCAGTTCAATGAAGCTTCAATTCATTTAGTAACTGCAAAATCACGAATCGCACCAATTAAACCTATCACGATACCAAGATTAGAATTATGTTCAGCTTTTTTATTGTCGAAATTATTAAACAAAGTTCGCACAAGTTTCAACATACCTATATCTAAGATTTATTTGTGGTCAGATTCAATGATAGCATTGCATTGGATTTCATCAGATCCGAACAAATACAAACAATTCGTCGGAAATCGAATTGCAGAAATTCAAGAAATCACAGTTAACACTGAATGGGGACATTTCTCAACGGATCAAAACCCAGCTGATTTCGTATCACGAGGAATGATGCCAGAAGTTATTCAATATTCAGATATGTGGTGGCATGGACCATATTGGTTACAAGATAAAGAAGACAAATGGCCTAAATCACTTAAGATAGTAATCAAAGATGAGGAAATAGAACTAAAAACAGTTGCTCACACTATTGTTGTTCACAACACATCCTTTTCACTATTTGAAAGATATTCTACACTTTTAAGACTTCAACGAGTCACAGCTTTTATTTTGAGATCTATTCATAACATGCGAAATTCTACTATTCGTAAAACGGGAGTACTCACAGCAGAAGAGCTACATTCAGCATTAAACTTTTTAATAAAAGAAGCGCAAGCGGCACATTTTTCTGAAGAAATTGATTTATTAAAGGGAGACAAAATTATTAGCAAAGGCTCACTGAGAAGTCTTACACCATTTTTAGATGAAAACCATATTCTAAGAGTTGGTGGTAGATTGCAAAATAGTAACATATCCTTCCAGCAAAAACATCAGATAATTTTACCTAATAATCACAAACTAACAATTTTAATTATGGAAAATAAAAATAGAAGATTATTACATGCGGGAGTCCAAGCAGTACTTGGTAGTTTACGAGAAAAGTATTGGCCAATTCAAGGGCGAAATACACTTCGCAAACTTATTCATAAATGCATTAAATGTTATAGATTTAATGCAGAAGCATCCAAGCAACTCATGGGTAATTTACCGAACTATCGTACAAATATTTGTAGACCGTTTTTTCATACTCATGTTGATTATGGGGGACTTTTTTTTGTAAAAGGAAGCAATAGAAAGAATTATCCAAAGTCAAAAGCTTATATCGCGCTTTTTATATGCAAGTCAACTAAAGTTGTACATATAGAACTTGTTTCTAGCCTTAGTACAGAAGCATTTATTATTGGTTTCAAAAGATTCATTCCCAGACGTGAAATGTGTCAAACAATACACAGCGATAACGCCACTAACTTTAAAGGGGCAAACAGTAAAATGCATGAATTATATCAATTATTTCAAACTGAAGTAACAAGAGATAAAATCATTACGGAAGCAGCATCCTTAAACATTACATGGAATTTTATTCCACCAAATAGCCCACATTTTGGAGGAATCTGGGAGGCTAGCATAAAATCAGCAAAGTACCACATAAAAATTCGCGACGCTTATACACACTCTCTGACGATCCTACAGATTTTGCACCGTTAACCCCTTCACACTTCCTCATTGGTGGTCCTTTGACTGCAATGCCTGAACCAAATTTGACAAATTATCCAGCAAATAGACTATCTACCTGGCAATCAATGCAAAAACACACGCAATTATTTTGCAAACGCTGGTTGCACGATTATCTCAACACTCTCCAGAAACGTTCTAAATGGCAACTATCACAAGAAAACATTCGTAGCAACATGATTGTTTTATTTAAAGAAGATAATCAACCGCCTCTGCATTGGGTACTAGGAAGAATTAAGGAAATTCATCCAGGAAGCGATGGAAGAGTACGAGTGGTGACTATTACTACAGCTACTGGAATCTACAAACGTCCGATTTCGAAGATCGCCGTCTTACCAATTGTTGACAATCTGTGTTGACAAGTCAAGGGGGCCGGGATGTTCCGAAGAAAGACGAGCACGAAATTAATGAATGAATGAATGAATATTGTAAATTTCATGTACACCATTTTATTGTATAGTATAAATGTTTTTTGTTATTATGTAGAATGTATAGTAGTTCAGTCAGGTTAAGTACAGGATAAGAACATTGTAGAGTTTGCAAAGAAAGAAATAAATCATTCAACAAAGACTTCAAGCGTTTTAATCAGGTCCTTCAAAGCTATTCACACAACAAGTAGAGTTAGAGAATTTTTTATGTTAAAACATAATGCAAATTTAAACCACAATATTTTATGCCACATTGATAATGTTGTTATTATAGCTAGTGGATTAATTAATTTGCAAAAATCATTAATTAAAAAATGATAATAAAATTTCATTCACATTAACACATTTATTTCTATAACATTGTTGTGACTGAGTATGCATGTATGTATTATTGTTCACTATTAAACTTTTTGTTTGCTTCATTAATCGTGTTAAAGTAAATAAAATTAAAAACACATGTAAATTTCACTAATTTATTAAATATATTTACAAATTTAAAGAATTTAACAATATGTTAAAAATATTATTAAGCCAAAATTGTTCTACTTTGTTAATTAATTCTAAAGTTAATTTTTCATCATATTTTACAATAATAATATTTACATTTTAATTTTTTTCAAAATTTTCATCTGCTATATAAAAAATTCCTTTTGTTTTTTTTTGGTAAATACATTTGCAATTGAATTTGTGCATTATACTTTGCAGTAATTTTCCCCGTTTTCGTCATGTATCTTGCTTTTGCTTTCTCAGACGATGGGCATTTAATTTCCAAAACGAATTCGGTAGAAATCCCGTCCGGAGAAGCACCTAATACTGGATGATTACCATTTAAAATAAGTCCACTTTCATAAAATTTGATTTTTATTTTTTCTTCGACAACTAAACGCACATCTTTTTCTAATTTCCGAGCTCGTTCTAACACTGCACTATCACGCAATTTGTATGAGCCGAGAATTTGCTCTACAATAACGCCATCTGCCTTATTGCAGTGCGCTGCATCGTAAAATTTTGACGCAGTAATACGTCCATATCGAAGTTTGAACCATAATTCGGATTTACATTGGTCTTTACTTTTTTCACATGCGTCCATACATAGTTTATCGGTCATGTAGGTAGAAGCAAATTTAAAAAAAAATTGTCCACATTCTTCTTTAAATTTTAACATTAATATATGGAGATCTAATACCTCGATATCATTTTTTTCTTAAAGAAGTTTCTTATTTCTACTTCACTGCAACTTTCATTTTTGGAAATTGCTTCAAAAACTTCATTGGCAAAAATATCGGAATCATCGGCTGACAAAAGATCTTCTGCTCCGAAATCCTTCATTGTTAGACATTTTTTGGCTGAAATATTTGACAACGCTGGTTTACGCCAATACGATTCCACAGAAGTTGGTGCCGGTTCTGCGCTTTTCTTTTGCAACCACAGCAGAAAAGCAATTGCATGTTTACAACCTCCTCAAACAAAAATTATACTCACATAAATTGGCGAAATTGCAATAAAGTATTCTTAAATTTTAAAAAAAATACTGCTTATTATAGTAAGCCCCTGTTCACATCATACGTTTTTCACACGGCTGCCGCGTGAAAAAAGTATGATAAAGAAGAAGTCACATGTTAATAACATAGACGTGGTTTATGATCTACACGCTCGCCGCATGAAAATCGTATGATGTGAACAGGGGGTAACTTTTAGGCCCAAAAGCTAGCATTTTTTTACATTTTTTTTCTGCAAAATATTTATTGCTTTATTGACAAGGCAGACGGTACTGTTAACATTTCAATTCAAAATTTAATTTTTAATTTGACAACTACCATACTGGGTGTCATATTTTAATTAGAGATTGACACCGGAAAAAATTATGTTTTCGTTCAGAATAAAAATGAAAAACGTTGTTTCTGTTCTTTTCGTTATATTTTTTCTACAAATTATTTCAAAAACTTTAGAACTAAATTTGCTTACCTGATGAAGCTGCGCAATCATTACAAGAAACACTTATAATTTTTTCATCACTTTCGTTCACAAGCATTTCCACTTTATAATTCTTCGCTCTAATTTTATGTTCAGGGCATACTTCACAACGAACTGTGCAAATGTTCCCCTCACGGCATAAATCAACATACCCAATAGCAGAATCAATATATGAATCACGGCCAGAACTGTAATTTAAATATAGAGAAAATAACATTAATATAAAATAAATTTATTTTATAATTCAATTTTAAAATATTATAACTATCTTGTGATCATATATATTAATAACTTGAAATACAACTTGTGCCCGGTAGTTAAGATGAAGAAAGTACTGAATTACAGTTAAGATATGTTGTTAAAATTTTGTTTGTCTAAATATTATTTTAATCAATCTGATCAATTATTTCATGAATACATATTGAATATTATAAAATACTTGATATTATTTTTTTTTACCTTAATTCTTTTACGCCCCTAATTTCTGCAGCAGTAAAACATTCATTTTGGGTTATGAATTCTGCCACCATAAATTGGTCAATGTTCGCTAAATTGTCTAATCTCCCTTGAATGAAGTTTGTAGAACTCATTTTGACTGTAAAATTAAATTTTTATATTAATGCTGTTATCTTATAAATAAGAGTGTTTATTACCAATTTTTACCTTTTGTTTATAATGATTTCAATCCAAAAAAACGGTAAATAAATGAAGAAAAAACGCTGGTAACTGCAAAGTACACTGACAACACGAGAACAAGTAACAAGACAATAGCAAACTGTCGTATATTTGCATATATTCTAGTAGCATCTAAAGAAAAAAGTACCCCCTCCGCTTCCCAACACCATGGACTTAGCACCGTTATGACAATACTATGCATAGCACGTGTGTCAACGGTGACGTTGCGCTGACGTCAAACAACTCTATTGTGTATGAAAGACGTCATAAAATGGCCGACGTCGATTTTTAGAAACCCGTTTGGCGGGCAAATCTATTTGTTAATTACGGCTATAATAATGCAAAAAAAAATTGTTGTTGCTGTTTATGCTTATAAATACATAAGATCTTTCAATTGAAGTAATAAAAAAAAATGTGAAATGACCCTATTGTTTTAAATGTGTGTCATATTTTTTTTTTTAAATTGGCAGCATCTTTTATTCAATATAAATGAAACAACAGCTCCATTTACATTCATAATACCTCTTATACATGCTTTTTTATTTCTGCTACTTGGAAATTTTCGCTCACGCAAGCCACTCTCTCATCATTCATATCATTTCCATCTACTTAACGAACGTCCACCTGCAATCGTATACCTTCAAAATCATTCATATAAATCTTTTTTTAACCAAACGTTCATTAGACATTCGCTCAAGATGTCCGAACCGCATCCTCACTGACTAACACCTACGTTTGCTACAACATTTTTATTAATTTTACGTTTAACATACAGTAATCTATTTCGTACCTAATTCTTTTTTGTTACACCATATACTCCACGTAAAAGTCTTGTTTCTACAACAGCTATTGTTCTTTTATGCTTTTGCAGCCAAACCTAACATTCACTGTCATACATCAACGTAGGCAACAATACATCTTTGCGTATACTCAGACAGACTTCTTTAGAAACTTTTACATTCCTAGCAAAAGTATCCAAAGCACCCAATATCATATATAAATTTTACAATATACCGCAATAATACCGCAGTCACTTTTATCAGGACCGCAAACTTCTAGGAACACTTCCAGAATTGTTTATTTATTACAAAAGATCGCACCATTTTTAACGTATAAATAACTCGTATTTAATTTTAATTTCCTATCTGAGACCGAAAAAGTAATAACAAAAGTATATGTATTTAATTAAATATCTGTAATTTTAATAAGGTTGTTTTGTTGTACGACAGTTACATTAACATTTTTTTTATTTTATTTAATAAGTAATTAAAATATTTAATTTATTTAACATAACGTAAATTAAGAAAAGTTTTATTATTATAATATTAAAAAAATGCATTTAAATATTGTTATTGAAAAATCGTCTAGTATCTAGCGGTGTTAATGGTAATATGTATATCTGGAAGATAGACTAAAAATCATTCGTTTTAGTTGTGCTATATTCATTCCTATCGTCATTCGAACGATATTATTCGAATGATCATTCAATTACAATATTTATTCGAATACTGATCATTCGATTATTAAAAATCATTCGATTATGCCCATCACTAATTTTTATATACTAACAAATATGAAACATTTTGTAAACGCATAATATATATATATATATATATATATATATATATATATATATATATGAAATATGTAATTTTAATTAAAATAAATCATTTAAATATAAGTGTTTTAACTCTATACCAATTTTAATAATTACACAACTTAACATTTTTCGGCAAGGTGTTACTTTAGGGAATATAGAGTTTTGTGTCCGTTTGTAATTTCTGGATTCTAATTTAAAATTTCCAGCTTTTTGTGTTTAATACGTATGCGTTTTCTGAATTTTTTTTTATTATATTAGAAAAATATTATAGCAATAAACCTAAATTTAATTTTATATATAAACATGATGCTTTTCATTTTCGTAAATTTATCTATTTCAATGCATTTCAATGTTGTGAACATTATTTTGACATATATAACTCCAATATATAAATCTGGAGATAGCGCCAATGTAATCAATTATCGACCTATTTCAAAACTATCAATCTTTGCTAAAATCTTCGAAGCTATTATAGTGATAAAAATTAAATTTCAACTTGAAAGTATTATCATATCAGAACAAAACGGATTTTGTGCAAAGAAATCCACACTAACTAATTTAATTCCTTTTTATGAAAACATATGTTCAAACATGGACCAACGAATTCAAGTAGACGTTATCTATACAGATTTTAGCAAAGCATTCGATCGTGTAAATCATATTATATTAATTAAGAAATTATCACAAATGGGTATACATGGTTCATTGTTAAGATGGGTTGAATCATATATTGGCAATAGGTGTCAGATTGTTGCACTTCGAGGGTATCAATCAAGAAATATTGTTGTTAAATCAGGAGTCCCACAAGGTTCTCACCTGGGCCCGTTATTATTTAATATTTACATAAATGATATTAATGAATTGTTCTTAAATTCTGAATTTACCTTGTTCGCTGATGATTTAAAACTTTATAAACCAGTGAAATCATTACAGGATTGCATACTTCTCCAAATTGATCTCCAAAGATTACAAGATTATTGTGAAATAAACTATTTAAACTTGAATATTAATAAATGCTACATTGTTCGTTTCACTAGAAATACTAATAAAATTCTTTTTAATTATCAATTAAATAATGGTTTTCTTGTAACTAAAGAGTCGATACGAGATTTAGGCATTATATTTGATACTAAACTCACATTCAATGAACATATTCAAAAAATTACTAAAAAAGCATTTCAGCTCTTAGGATTTATCTGGCGAACATGTAAAAATTTTACATCATCAGAAACTTTAATATTATTGTATAACTCTATAGTCAGATCGCAACTCGAATTTTCTTCCACAATCTGGAATCCCCAATATAAACATCAAATTAATGCACTAGAATCACTTCAAAAAAGATTTATTTATTTGTTATCTATTAAACTAAACACTAGGTTTGCTAATTATGATTCAGCACTTCTCACTTTACAAATGTTAACATTAGAAAATAGAAGAGTATTAACTGATATGCTAACTTTGTTCAAAATTCTTAATTATAATTTAGATTCATCTAAATTTCTACATTTACTTAATTTCAATGTACCGTTAAAAGCAACTAGAACTAATCAATTATTTTATCTTAATACATTTCATAATAATTACTGTAAAAACTCAACATTAAATAGACTAATGTTTACTTATAATTTGCACTTTAGTGAAACTGATATTTTTAATATGGAATTCAATACATTTAAAAGAAAAATTATAGATTTATTGTCAAACAAACAATATCAACAACTAGGCTGATATTAAACTGTTTATATTTTGTATCTTGTTTTGAAAAACGTGTTATTTTGTTATTTTGCTGTATAATTAAGAAATTTTGTAATAAATTTTGTAAATCTGTAATTGGCTTAGGCCGTTGATTTACTAAATAATAAATAAATAAATAAATAAATAAATATCAATAACGATTATAGTCAACTATAATACTCATAGCAAGTTTTATTTTTTTATAATTTTACAAAAAATATAAATTCTTAAAGCAACGCAAGTACTTTTCAAAAAAAAAAAAATGTTTGAGTAATAAGATAAAACTAAATTATTTTGTAAAATATCACAATATTAAAAAAAAATTGTTAATGCAATTTGAACTATTAGGACATCTTTAGACTAAATGAGTGAGTGACGAAAAAATTAATAAAATTTTTGAAAATTTATTGCGGTTACACTATTTATCCGATTCTGATCAAATTTTCAGAAAAGATTTCTTTGGTGTTTAGATAAATTATGTAATTTTAAGAAATAACAATGTGCCCAACTTTCCAAAAAGTAAATTTAAAAATTTATTATAGCCACATTATTTATTCGATTTTAATAAAATTTTTATATAAGATACATCTAGTGCCTACATAAATTTATATAATTTTAATAAAATACAGCGTTATCAACTTTCCGATATAAGAATTTAAAAACAAAAATTATTTATGGCCACATTATTTAACCGATTTCAATCAAATTTTCAAAAAAGATTCTCGTGGTGCTCACAAAACTTACATAATTTTAGTTCCGTGGAATGTTAATAATATAATAATTAATAATAAATACTAATAACATTGTAACATCGTGTTCACTTTTATAAATGTTTTTCTCTCTCAATAATATTAGTATCAGGCGATATGCAACTTTAGTGTATATATATATATATATATATATATATATATTTGATGACTGAATGTAATGTACATATTGACGGTGCACGTTTAGAGCAGGTAGATGAATTTGTGTATTTGGGTAGTTTGCTGTCTAGAAATGGCCGTTTTGATCGTGAAATTGAAAGGAGAGTAAATGCTGGTTGTAAGGTTTTGGGTGCTTTGGGAACTTTTGCTAGGAATGTAAATGTTTCAAAAGAAGCCCGTTTAAGTATATACAATGCAATTTTGGTGCCTACGGTGATGTATGGTAGTGAATGTTGGGTTTGGTTGCAAAAGCATAAACGGAAAATGACTGCTGTGGAAATGAGATTTTTACGTGGGGTATGTGGTGTAATTAGGAGAGATCGGGTACGAAATAGACTAGTGTATGATGAGTGTGAAATTGAAAAAAATGTTGTAGCAAAAGTTGGTGTTAGTCAGTTAAGATGGTTCGGACATGTTGAGCGAATGTCTAATGAACGTTTGGTTAAAAAGATTTATTTGAATGATTTTGATGGTTTACGTTTGCGTGGACGTCCAATGAGTAGTTGGAGTGATATGATTGAGAGTGTTTTGCGTGAGCGAAAGTTTCCAAGTAGTAGGAATAGAAGAGCATGTATGAGAGGAATTATGAATGTGGATGAAGCGAAAGTTGCTTGTTTGGATAGGAGTGTTTGGAGGCGACTGATTTCGGGATAATGAAAAGAGTTTGTGCCACACCCTTTTGGGTATATGGCGCGATTGTGTATGTATGTATGTATGTATATATATATACATATATACCAACAAATATTTTGTCACTAATTCAATTAGTCTAAAGATGGCCTAACGGTTGAAACTGCTCTACCTATTTTTTTCAAAGTAAAGGCTGATCAAATTAAAATGAAAATATGTATTATTTATAGCTCAGCTACGAAAACGGGGTTTCGAACCAATTCATAAACTTCTCAATAGTATTGGTGGTTGGCCAATACTAGAAGGTGACAAATGGAATGAGGATGCATATGATTGGATTGATACGTTAAAAAAATTAAAAGAAATCTATAATATAAACAATGGGTTTTTTATTTATGTCGAAACCGACCCAAAGTTACAGGTAAGTACACAATCTGAAATTTGTTTGTTTGCTTAAAATACCTAATCTGCTTGTAACACAGTTTTGCGCCATAATAGTTTCTTAGCTCGTTCCTAGGTACCACTAGAATGCATTGCTCAGCTGTTATGTTTTCTTATTCTGCAAATAGATGTCGTTTATATCTGCAAAGAAACATGCAGCGATTTGTGCCTTCTTTTTCGGAAAAATTATTGAAAATTTATTTTAAGCATATACTGTTTGTACGATTTAAAATCAATTTTCAAGATAAAGTCTTTTTTATTCATAATAATTATAAAATTTTATTTTTGAACAATACTGCTTTTTCGTTAAAAAAATGTAAAAATTTGTATTTTTATTTCTCAGTATTTATGTGATAATGTTATAGTGGTCTATATATGGGTTTACCCATACTTCCAATCTTGTTATTTATATAATTTTCCAATGTTTAATTGTTCTTTTTCTTTAAATTATGTAAATTAGTTATTTGTAAATTAAAGAAAATCAAAATAATCAAAAAAAAAAGCCAAATATCAACCAAAAATTTTAAAAAATACGCCTTCATATTTTTCAATCCAACATTTAAAGCCAAGTGTATCCATAGATATTTTTACGAATAAATAAATATAAATCCTTCATAGGGTTGCTAGATGACGAATTTTAATTTATAAGGGTGTAAGCATGTGCGTTATATACCTTTACAATTTCTTGTAAATGCGGTAAAGTTTACATTGTACAAACTGGATAGAACTATTGCAATAGTTCGTTTTTACTTTACATTCCTGACTTTATAATCTTGTTGTTAAACACAACAATGTCCTAACCCACAAATGCCAAAATAAATAGGACCGTACTAAAATATTTAGTAGTTTTTTCATTTATCAAGTTAACTTAACTTTCATAGATTTAAAAATAATATCTTACCGCACATTTTTCTTAAAAATAAATATAAATACACAGGTACTAAATATATAACAGTAAATTGTTATTACAAGTAAAGAACTATATGATCAGCTTCTCGTGCATATAGATCCTATGTCTAATGAAC
Source organism: Clivina fossor (assembly GCA_963966155.1). Taxonomy (NCBI): domain Eukaryota; kingdom Metazoa; phylum Arthropoda; class Insecta; order Coleoptera; family Carabidae; genus Clivina; species Clivina fossor. The sequence goes on along the minus strand of OZ014562.1, from coordinate 870,589 downwards.
GTTTGTTTAAAAAGATTTTTTTGAATAATTTTGATGGTATACGTTTGGGTGGACGTCCGATTAGTAGTTGGAGTGGGGTATGATTGAGAGTGTTTTGCGTGAGCGAGAGTTTCCAAGTAGTAAAAATAGAAGTGAACATGTACGAGAGTAATTATAAATGTTGATGAAGCGGAAGTTGCTTGTGCTGGATAGGAATGTTTGAAAGCGACTCATTTCGGGATGATGAAAACAGTTTGTGCCACACCCTTTTCGGTACATGGCGTGATTGTGTATGTATGTATGTATGTTATAATATTTAAACGATTTTACTCCAACTTAAAAAAAAAATTTTCTAGTATCCATATAAATTATATAATTTCAACAAAATACAGTGTTGCCACTTTCCGGGCAAAAATTACTAAAATATTAAAAAATTTACTATAACCATGTTATTTAACTGATTTATATCAAATTTTAACAAAAGATTTTTTTAGTGCTTATCTAAATTCTGTGGCTTCGTACAAGAAGGTCCAATGTCAGTTTTTTGCCAAAACGAGTTTGATAGTGCATGTGCATTCACTGACTATATACTTCTAATTGCAGGAACGGCCATTGTCAAAAAAGTTTTAGAAATGCCTGTAACTCCTTATTATGTATGGCCAATGTCGTAGGAAAATTTCGGCTGCTATATGTAAAAGGGGCCAAAGTAGATTTATAAACAAAAACCATTTAAACTGAAATGCAAGAAAGGCCAATGTCGAGTTTTGCCGCTCTACGCTACAGATTTTAAAACGTTTGTTGGTTGTCAAAGTGTGACATAGTTAAATTATTTTCTTCTATTTCATACGTGAATTTAATAGGGTATTTAGAATTTAATTTTTGAACAAAGTTTTCTAAATTATCTTTTGAAATATCAAAAATGGCAAAAATATTGTCAACATAACGGAGCTAAATTCTAGGAAAGTAGGGTAGTTCTGTTTTTAAGTCTGTTTCAAATTTACTCATAAATAAATTAGCTATAAAAGGTGAAAGACTGTTTCCTATACTTGTCCCATGAACTTGTTTATAGAATTTATTGTTGATTTGAAAAAGTATTGAATCATACATAAATTAGTTAATTTAATATATTTTGAAATTTTCTCTGAATTAAAGTTGTTCAATGTCAGAAGATTTTTGCAAGAAGTTATTAATTGTAATATCAACTGGTACGCTGGGAAATAATGAAAAAACGTCAAAAGATACCAAAATATCGTTGTCTTTTAATTTTAAATTTCTAATTTTGTCAATAAACACTAACAAATTTTAAACTGCAAAAGAATTATGTTTAATTTCTAAATTATTAAAGTTATTTGTTAGCCAAACTAATAATTTAGATGTTGGGAAATTTATACCTGATACCTGATACAATGGGACACACTAAGTTACATGATTTATGAATTTTTGGCAAACAGTACATTCTCGGTACGATGGGATTGCTAACATTTAATTTCCACTTTAACTTAGGGTCCAAAACAGTATTGCAATTTTTAATTGCAGATTTTGTGTTACTGATCATGCTGGGTAAAAGGTTTCTTTTAACTTCTGTATAGAGTCCATCAGAAATCATGCGTTCAACTCGGGATTTGTGGTGTCGTGCCAGTTGTGTAAGTGCCAGTTGCGTAGAGTCATTAAATAGTGCCATTTGCAAAAAAATAAGGCTCGAGTCAAACCCAGGTAGTAAAGCTAGTTAGGCCGAGTGCCAGATGCGTACAGCCGTTATATGATATTTATAATACGCTATACATCGCACATAATTTTTACAAATAATCAAGTCAGTATTTAATAGTTTATGTAAACATGAAGTGATATTATTAAATTCAAAATATTCTTTTAATATCCGTTCAATTCTATTATCTAAGCGGATATAAATCTTCTTTCTTCTCTTTCCCTCGAGGTTCAATTCCTTTCGTTTATATAAAAAGTCACTTTGGGCCGATTCATTTTTTAGATGTTGAATAAGCTGTGAAGCTCGCGGATGATTTTTTTCTGTTAATTACGTGTTAATTATTGCTTTATATTTTTTATACAAATTATAGTATTATCTTTATTGATTAATATTACATCATTTTTTAGTAACCCCCCCCCCCCATGACAAGTTTCTGGCTACGCCACTGCACTAATTTTCTTGGAAAATTTAGAAATCAAAAAAGCATAGAAATCAGGTTAAAAGTTTAATGAACAAACATTTAGATTTAATTGAGTCTGCTTTTACAGATATATTCTTACAGGAATTTCCATAGTAACTCTCTCTCTTTACCCTTTTGTTAATTTTACTTGTTGTATTTAGATATATAAGAACAAATTTTGTTGAAGTTTTTGTAGTATTACCTTCTGATAATGGCTTAACAGCCGAAATTGGCCAATAAAAGATTTTTTTATTATTATTGTGAAAATTTAACCGTGTTTTAATTTACATATTTCCAAAATGATTACGGAAAAGTGTGAGGAAAAGTTTATGTAATTATTATTACAAATTTAACATCACAAATTTAAGCATAATTAATCAATAATATAGTAAAAAGTAACAAAGTTGATAAACGATATGAATTTATTAAATATTAATATACACAAATCAAATTTAAACCAATAAATATAAACTTAAAATTAAATAATGACTTGATTATTTGTAAAAATTATTTTACGCAAATGGCACTATTTAATGACTCTACGCAACTGGCACTTACGCAACTGGCACTATTTCGGGATTTGTATTCTACTTTATCTAAAATTACAATATTATTGCATTTGCCCGCTTTTAAATAATAACAGTTTTTTCTTTTTCATTGTTTTATAATAGTATGTTCTGAAAAATTTTGTTTCAAATTACTTGAGGAAATATTATTTTCCAGTTGTATCTTACATGCATTTCTAACGAATTCTTTGGTGGTATCATTGAAATATTTAATAAAACTTTCAATTTCCGCGATAGTGTCAATTATGGGTAATGTATTGTCTGGTAAACAATAATTTAAGCAATAGTGTTTTGTACCCTAAGTTAAAGTGGAAATTAAATGATAGCAATCCCATCGTACCGAGAATGCTGTTTGCCAAAATTTCATAAAACAGGTAACTTAAAGCGTCCCATTGTTTAAGGTATAAATTCCCCAACATTTAAATTATCAGTTTGGCTAACAAATGACTTCAATAATTTAGAAATTAAACAAAAATATTTTGCAATTGAAAATTCGTTAGAATTTATTGACAAAATTAGAAATTTCATATTAAAAGAAAACGAAATTTTGGTATTTTTTGACGTTTCTTCATTATTTCCCAGCGTACCAGTTGATATTACAATTAATAACTTTTTGCAAAATCTTCTGACATTGAATATCTTTAATTCAGACAAAATTTCAAAATATATTAAATTAACTAATTTATGTATGAATCAAAACTTTTTTCAAATCAACAATAAATTCTATAAACAAGTTTAGGGGACAAGTATGGAAAACAGCCTTTCACCGTTCATAGCTGATTTATTTATGAGTAAATTTGAAACAGATTTATAAGCAGAATTACCCTGTTTTCCTAGAATTTGGCTCCGGTATGTTGACGACATTTTTGCCATTTTTGATACTTCAAAAGATAATTTAGAAAAATTTGTTCAAAAATTAAATTCTAAATACCCTACAATCAAATTTACGTATGAAATAGAAGAAAGTAAGTCAATCCCATTTTTAGATATTTTAGTAACAGAATTAATAATTTATTAGAGTTTGACATTTACAAAAAACCAACAAATACTAACAAATACATTTCATTTGATTCTAATCATTGCTTACAACATAAGTTAGCTTCATTTAATTTTCTAGTAAACAGACTACTCACAGTTCCACTTACAAATTCTAGATACCAAAAAGAATTAAATCTAATTAAAGAAATAGCTCAAAATAATGAATTTTCAGAAAAAATTATCATCAACTTAATTCAAAAACGTAAATTTAAATTAAAATTGAAAACAAAAACTACTTTAAGGCCACCAGATATCGACACTAAAAAATATTACGTTAAAATTCCTTTCAATAAATCGTTGTTCAAAAAACTTCAACTTAAATTAAATAGTACGAATTTAAAAATTTGCTATACTTTTCCAAACACTATTAGTGACTTGTTAGGCCATCCGAAAGATAAAGTAGATGTGTATAATAAACCTGGCATTTACGAAATTCAGTGTCAATGCGGTTTGAAATATATTGGTCAAACTAAAAGATCCATCATTACCAGTTTTAAAGAACATATAGCCCACTTCAAAAACAATAGAATTAGCAAATCTAGTGTAGCCCAACATATTTATGATACTTGCCACGGTTTAGATTTCAAAAATTTAAAATTAATTAAACAAGTTACAAATTTTAATCAATTTGATATTTTAGAAAGTTTTTATATTTTTAAAAATAAAGGCAATCTTATAAATGCAGATGACGGACCAATTCCACGATTTATTTTTTTTTTGACATATTACCCAATCAAAATTGACCACTGACTCTTAACCAATCCGTCCACCTTAGTTTTACTTATTTAATATATTTTATTTTTTCCGACTCTCCAGTGATTTTCAACAAGTGCTTAAGTGTTTATGTACTTTGGATCACAAGTAAAATTTTTGTAGATTTTATTTAGCTATTGAAAATAGAAGCTTAGCTTTCGAAATACGTATTTAGCTTTATTTTAATTTAAGTGTGTTTTTGGGATTTTTTTATAATATTATTTTTATTTAAATTTTGCCACAGTAGATCATTTTCTAATATTTTATCCCATAATGTATGTAATCTTGATACTTATTTAACCGAATTTGGAAATAATACCGAAGAATTAGAGTATACTAGCAACTTAGACAAAGTAGAATCTGCAGTATCACTAATTATTACACTTACAAATATTGAAGTGGACAATCAACAAGCAACAAATCTCTTAGACAATTTTCTTGTACCTAGTTGTAGTAGCAACTTTAGTATTGGAAGTTCAAACGAGTATGTTCTTGATTCAGAATCAGAGAGCGAATCATCACCTGAAGCTATAGATCTTAAAGTTCCCTCAAAAAAAGATTGCCAAAGCACTGCTAAATACTGGAGACTTGGTTTCCAAATCACTAAGCAAGAGGGGCGGAAAAATGAAAAGCACAAAAAATACAAGGAAAAGAAAAAGAAATCCAAAGCAGTGGAATAAAAATGTTAAAAAAATGATGAAGGATAAAGGACAGCAATACATTTTTTCTTCAAATAAGATAATTCTAGCTAAAATTTTAAAAGATTCCTGTGCTTGTAGACTGAAGTGCTTTCAGAAGTTTAAACTAAAAGAAAGGCAAAAATTTTCGATAACTTTTATCAGATTTCTATTGAAGCTTAGTAGAAGAGCATACAAAAAAGATTAAACAGTTAAGAGACGATAAGACAACATGCAGTAGGTGTACTTTTTTCAGAAAGTATTTTTTGCAGAAGACTGACGAAAGAATTCAAGTGTGCCAGATCATGTTCTTAAACACCTGATCTGTTACTTTAAAGAAAATGCAAATAATTATCAAAAAGAAAAAAGCTAGTAATACTGGAATGTGTTCAGAAGATAGAAGAGGAAAACATGGAAACCAGTTTAATATTCCTGAAGCTGACAAGGAAGCAATTTGAACTCATATAAAACTGTTTTCTTCTTTACAAAAGCCACTACGCTCGTAAACATTTTGGAACAAAATACTTGTCGTCAGACTTATAAATAACCAGAATGTATCGCTTGTATGTTCAATACTGCCAAAAACACAATTTGTCAGTTCGGAAAGAATCTGTATACAGGAAAATTTTCGTGGAAGAATTCAATTTTTCATTCCACAAACCACGTCTGGATACATGTGGAAAATGTGACAAATTTCAATTGAAATTAAAATGTATCGAAAATTTAGACAAACGGCAGTCTATTGAGAATGCAAGTAATAAACATTTAGATTTAGCAAAAACTTCCTACGAGAAAAAGAAAATTTATAAAAACAGGATTAAAGAGGACGAGTTCATACTTACTGCTTTGTTTGATTTACAAAAATGTCTTCCCACACCGTACCTTACAAGTGGAATAGCGTTCTACAAGCGTCAGTTATGGATCTTAAACTTGACGGTATATGAAATAAAAAAAAATAGTCCAGCATCATGTTATTGCTATATCTGGGATAAAACAATGGCGAAAAGAGGTGGATAAGAAATTGGTGCTTGCATTTTTCATTACCTAACATCTTTGCCTCCCGAAGTAAAAGAAGTAAATTTATACAGTGATTCATGTTCAGGACAGAATAGGAATATCTAGATTTGCTTGATGTGCTTGATGAAGTGTTCGAAACGTTATCATTAATTATAAATTTTTTAAAGCCGGGCATACCCATATGGATGTTGACACAATACATGTCACAATTGAAAAAACAAAAAAAATATGACAGCTGAAATTGACTTACCAAGAGATTGGGCAAACTTAATTAGATTAGTCCTAAGAAAATCGCCCATAAAGGTTATTGAAATGGAACAGTCAAATTTTCTTAATTTTAAATCTTTGTTGGATACATTTTTTAATACATAGAAAAAAGAACACCGTTGGACATTCAGTTAACTGGTTGCGACTAAAATTCATGCAACACAGACCCAAAAATCCTGCATCAATTTTATACAAGGAATCTTTCTCCATTGAAGAAAATTTGAAAACTTTAGATTTATATAGAAGAAATTCAGCTAGATATTCACGTTTAAAAGATTTACAACCACAAAATGACAAACCATTACCACTTAGTAACAATAAACTCAACGACTTAAAGAGTCTGCTGCCATACATTTCAAAAAATAGCAGACCATTTTACGAAAGATTCCTTGAAAATCTTACAAGTAGTGAAGAGGTTCAAGATTTTTTGGCAGACGAGAAATCAGAAGATGAGTATGAAGTGTAATTACTAGTTCGATGTATTCTACTGCTTTTTTTTTTAATAAGTAATTAGTAATAGTTAGTGTTTCGATGTACAGTTCTTATGCGTTTTTCAATAAAACTTTTTGATTTATTCTTTTTTAATGCAAATTTTGTCGGCCAATGTCACTTAACAAAATTAATTTTGAAAATTTAAAAGGGCCAATGTCAGCTGTTTTTTTGGAAAATTTTGAAAATAAATAATAAATAAGATATAAAACAATACCAATTCATAAAACATCACCTTCAAAACATGATTTAGATAAAGCGCAACAGCATGCTTCAGAAGTAAACAAATTTGTTTTCATCATTTGCGGAAAAGTTAATTTTTCGACATTGGCCCTTCTTGTACCAAACCACAGAATTATGTAATTTTAACAGTGTTGCCAACTTTCCGAGAAAAATAACTAAAAATTCAAAAATTTATTGTAGCTTCTCTGTTAAACTGATCTTAATCAAATTTTTACAAAAGGGTCTTCTAATGTCCACATAAATTATATAATTTTATCAAAATACAGTGTTTGCCAACTTCGCGAGAAAAAAATTACAAAATTTTTAAAAATAATTGTAGCTACATTATTTTTCCAGTATATAGTAAATTTTCTGCTAGTGCCTACATAAATTATAATTTTTCAAAATACGATGTTGCCAACTTGCCGAAAAAAAATTAAGAAATTTAAAAAAAATTAAATATAGCTACTTTATTTATCAGATATTAATCAAATTTGTACACATTTGTGCCAAGTTTTTGGGAAAAAATTACTAAAATATTTAAAAATTTATTATGTCCGCGGTATTTAACCGATTTTAATTAAATTTTAATAATAATAATAATTTTATTTAACTATTAAAAGTTATTTATTAAATCATATATTTATATCAATATATATATTTACATACAAATTATAAAATATATATTATATTTACAATTTTATATATTAACAATTCTGTGATTAATATCAATTTTACAGAAATAATCGAAAAATTTATATTTTAAAATTTATACTTTAAAATACAGCTTTATTTTTTGTTTAAATTCATGTACATTATTACTTTTTTTAACATTTTCCGGCAAGCTATTGTACTCAATCAATCTCTTATAAATCAAGTTATTTGCTGAATTAGCTTTATTTGTTTTAGAAATATAAAAATTGCTGGCATTTCTTGTATCATCATCATGTTTAACACTGCTAAACTCCAAACTTCTACTTAAATATATGGGTAGCAAGCTATTGTTCATCTTAAATATAAACATTATGGCATTCGGAATACACATTGTGAAATATTTAGCATTCCCAACTTATCCAACATACTAGTAATTTTATCATACTTAGAACAACGTAATATTACTCGCATTGCTGTATTTTGTAGAAGCTGAAGTTTTCTTTTATTTCCTAAATCTCAGATATATATATATATATATATATATATATATATATATATATATAAATATATATATATATATATATATATATATATATATATATATATATTATTGTTTAACAGTATGAGAAAAGCGGTAGTATAATACTATTATATATAAGCAACCTAATCCAAGTAGATACAGAATGACTAATCCGATACAAAAATAATTTTTTTGGCACTTTTTTACAAAGATAATTGATATGAATATCGAACTTAATTTGTAATCTAATATTACTCCCAAATATTTCATACTGTCAACAAATTGAATATTGCTATTATCAATTTTAACATTAAAATTTTCTTTAATGTAATTATAATACAATGACGTTGACAACACCATTGCTTTTGTTTTGTTTACATTTAACTTTAATTTATTATAATTTAACCATTTGAATACATTATTTAATTTTAAATTTACATACATACATACACAATCACGCCATGTACATAAAGAGTGTGGCACAAACTTTTTTCATCATCCCGAAATCAGTCGCCTTCAAACATTCCTATCCAAACAAGCAACTTTTGCTTCATCCAAATTCATAATTCCTCTCATACATGCTCTTTTATTCTTACTACTTGGAAACTTTTGCTCACGCAAAACACTTTCAATCATACCACTCGAAACACTCATCGGACGTCCACACAAACGTATATCATCAAAATCATTCAAATAAATCTTTTTAACCAAACGTTCAATAGACATTCGCTCAATATGTCCGAACCATCTTAACTGACTAACACTAACTTTTGCTACAACATTTTTTCAATTTCACACTCATCATACACTAATCTATTTCGTACCTGATCTCTCCTATTTACACCACATACCCCACGTAAAAATCTCATTTTTACAGCAATCATTTTTTGTTTATGCTTTTGCAACCAAACCCAACATTTACTACCATACATCAACGTAGGCACCAAAACTGTACATTCTTAGCAAAAGTTCCCAAAACACCCAAAATTATACAACCAGAATTTACTTTTTTTTCAATTTCACGATCAAAACGGACATCTCTAGACAACAAACTACCCAAATACACAAATTTATCTACCTGCTCTAAACGTGCACCATCAATATAGACATTACATTCAAATATTGTACATATTGAATATATAGTTCATTTTTATTAACTAATTCTAAATTTAAAGTGTCAATAACTCTTTTAGGATTAGTTCCGTAAAAATATATCAACGTATCGTCAGCAAATAATTTAATTCTAAATTTATTTAATATTAATAGCAAATCATTAATATATAATATAAATAGCAAAGGGCCCAGGACACTGCCCTGGGCTACACCGATATTATTAGTTAATGCAGTTGACTTATTTGATCCAATTTTAACTATTTGTGTTCTATTTTCTAAATAAGGTGACAGTAGATCCAATACAGTACCTCTAGTCTTTTAAATCATTGATAAAACGATTCAAACGATTAAAATCCACCCAATCCTAGTGCCGCCACTGTATTAGTTTGTTGTGCATTTTCATAACGCGAGAGGTGTGGCTAGCGGCATTGATGGGCGTAATTTACCCCCAAAAATTTGACTTGATTCATACAGTCTTGTTTGTGACGTAAGTGTCAACAGAAATAAAAAATACTATAGTTGAGTTTGTACGTATTAATTTATAATTATTAATAACCAGTTCGGAATCATTTATGTCGACCGTTATATTCGTTGAGTTTCACTCAAACGTAATACAATTGAATTTTTAGTTAATAATAAAGCAAATATTTCCTCTTTATGTGGCAAATAACTTTGAAAACAATTCAAGTAAAAAAAAATTTGACGTCACATCTGTCTTTAATTGCTGTATGTATCTAACGTTTGTTTGCTATTTTTCTACCTGTTTAAGATATACTGGGCATTTGTAATCCACAGCTGTGTGATTTATGTCAAGTTTTAAATTTAATTTTTCATTAATTTGCAAGCACTTTATACATCTCATTTCATTAGAGTTACATTTATTGTATTTATGATCTCCCGTACATTTGGAACATGATTGTTTATTATTGCATTTTTAAATTTTATGATTAAAACCGCAGCACTTATAATATCTTGTAATCTTCGTACACTGCACAATTTTGACCCAACTGTTATAACTTTTTTGAATATATCACTGTCCAGCTCAACTATTGCATTATATTGGCTTTTTCTTTCAATAACTTTTTTAACTTTGACATGCGAATTTTCGTTAAATATTGCTTTATTTTGCAAAAATAATAATAACGATTATCAGCACATCTTGGCTTAATAATGATTGCAGGTTTAGTTATTTCTGCATACGATTTAATACTAGGTTGACTGACAGCTGGAAAAGTCAAAGTTTTTCTTATGTCTTTTACTTCATTTTTTAAATCTTCCATATCTCTATTATCCAATTTGTTATTTATAAATTTTTTTAATGAATCAATTTTATTGTGATAATTTTTGATTGCATTTTCAATTATTACTTTAACATCATTTACAGATATAACTGATTCCTCTACACAAATATCGCAGAACCATTTAATAGACAAATTACCATCAATTAATGATAATCGGGTTTCTTTGTTTCCAGCACATTTTAAATGAAACCAATGGTTACAAGAACCATCACAACCAATTACTTTGTCTTTGTTAAAGTCAACCCTGCATTTAAAACAAAAATCATTATTCCCCATCATTTAAAAGTTTGATTGTCACTGGATTTTTGTATATAAAATGTTTGCACCATCCAAAAAAAAAGATTCTTTTAGCGACTACATAAATTATATAATTTTAGTTATACATATGCCATCTCTCTGAGAAAACAGTAACTAAAATATTTAAAAGTTTATTATGGCTATATTATTTAACCGATTTTAATCAAATATTCCATTGCCGAGAAAAATTATATAATATTACTTTAGCATAGGGTTGTCAACTTTCCAAGGAAAAAAATACAAAAATATTTAAAATTTGGTAGTTTTTTTTTTTTGGAAAGTTGCTAACCTTGTACGTAAAATTATATAATTTTTGTAGGCACTAAAAAAATTTTTTTTGAAAATTTGGTTAATTACCATTCAATAAAATATCCATGATAAATTTAAAATTTTCAATAAATTAATCAGTGAGTTGAACAACAAAGTCCAAAAATGGCGGTTTTAAACTGATATAGCCAAACTGTTTTAAAAGGCAAGACAAATAAATGACACGAATAACAGTACAAGTTAATGTTTCTGTATGGGTTTTCTAGGGGGTTCTTTTTTGCAAAGGACTTGAAAAACATTATAAGTCTAAGACTTGTAGACAGTTTTTTCCACTTTTCTCAAAACTAAATTTTTGGACTTATACTGTTATTCAACTCACCGATTCAATTTTTTTCTCGGATAGTTAGCGACACAGCATTTTGTTAGTATTATATAAAATATGTGGGCACTAACAGAAATTTTTGTGAAAATTAGATTAAAATCTGTTAAATAAAGTGACCATAATAAATTTTTAAATATTTTAGTAATTTTTTTTTCGGAAACTTGACAACACGCCATTTTATTAAAATTATATAATTTATATTAGTTCTAGGGGTACCTTTTGTAAAAATTTGATTAAAATCAGATAAATAATGCGGCCATAATATTTTTTTTTTAAATAGTAATTTGTTTCTTGGAATGTTGGAAACATTATTTTATATACCTCAATCGATTCCCAATTAGGTGTAAAATAAGTGTAATTTAGATGTACAATTTAAAAATTAAGTATAACAATAATTTCAAAAATATTACAAAAAAACTAATTGAGGTTTCGAGTCTACATAGACTGACAACCCCGCAAGGTTAAAAATTATCAGAAAAAAGTAAAAAAGTACTTGGCTATGATAAAAAAGGTGTAAATTAGGTGTAACACATCTGTTAAGACAAAAGTTGAAATACATTATCGAGTTGTTCCCCAAAATTTAAAATTGTACCTGTGACGAAATTGTCCCCTGCGCTGAAAACCGCTCATGACCGAGTTGTCCCCCAAACTTTCCAATTTTGCCTGAGGTGGATACCTATCTTTTACGCCGATGAGATAAGCGCCTATATTATGAATGAATAATAATGAATAATAACATAACTAAACAAATTAAACCTCACCTAACCTACCCTAAGCCAACAGTGGCGCAGATGATAGGGTTTACTTTTTTCACTAATTTTGACTAATTAATAATGGTATTTTAACTTTTGTTGTAATAGATGTGTTTAATTTAATTAATTTTTAACTAATTTTACCATAGTTAAGTACTTTTTTACTTTTTTCTGATAATTTTTAACCTTATAGGGTTGTCAGTCTATGTAGATTCCCAACCCCAATTAGTTTTTTTTTAAATATTTTTGAAATTATTGTTACACTTAATTTGTACTAATTTGTACACTTAAATTACACTTATTTTACACTTAATTTTCAAAAATATTTTTTTAATAGTTGGCATCAGTGGGATTGTGCGTCGATAGAGGTGTATTATATTCAAAATATGTAATTTATGCGATCACTATGACAATCTTTTGTGAACATTTAATCAAAATCGAATAAATAATGTAGCCAAAATAGATTAAAAATATTTTGTTACTTTTTCTCGGTAAGTTGGCATCATTGAAAAAAAAAATGGGATCATCTTGGGCAATAAATAAACCTATCTTGTAAATTTCATTAATATCGGTTGAACGATCTAGAAAAATTTGCGATATTTTAACTGAGAACCGAGCGAGTGAGTGTACGAGCTGACGACGCATACACACTCACCCTTATAAACTAAGTTTTGATTTGTCATCTAGATGCTATATGATGGATTTCTATATAATTTTGTCTGTTTTTAATTTTACAGTCATTGTAACATTTTCCTTGCGGTTAAGATGGTAAAAATGTAAATGTATACAATTAGTAATTTTTTTTCTAAATATAACAGAATATCACTGATAAATAAACATACCACTTTAAATTTTGATTTCAAACTATCCAAATACTGCACTATATAGAATTACATGCAAATATATTTACAAAATATATTCAGTACAGATACTTTTGTGTTATTAGGATTGTCACCAATATAATAAGGTGCAACGAAACTAACAATATTATAATACTTACGATTATATATAATGTTATTTTGTTATACCCCAGTTACATTAACACTTTTTACTTTATTTAATAAATATAATTGAAATATTTAATTAATTTAACATAACATAAATTTAAAATATTTTTATTATTCACTTATTACATTCACAAATATTTACATGTAAAATGACGTTGCGATTGTGATACCATTTAGCGGTTTTAATATAATATAACTGACAGACAGATATAATCGTTCGTTCTAGTTGTACTATATATTCCTTCTTATCATGCCATTCGAATGACATCATTCGAATGATTATTCGATTATGATATTCATTCGAATAACAATCATTCGATTATCAAAATAATTTAATAATCTGTTTCAGATTTATCCGCAGATTTTTGAAGATTTTGATGAACTTAAAGATTTTAACGATACAAATAGAATCGCTGAAGTAATAGCAAAATGTGTTGAAATACTAAATGGGGGCAAAAATTCACAATCAGTACAAGAAGATATATATAATTATTTAAATTTCACAGAAAAATTACATGAGGTATGTAGGTAGTTAATATAGTAAAAAAAATCAGAAACAATTATATTAAAATGAAATGGCTTTAAGTTATAATTTTTGTATTAATATTTTATTATAATTGACATTTCGTCGAACTCAACGTCTATAGTCATTAAGAAAAATTAATATAGAAAAGGTGCATGTTGATTTCGTAGATTATAAATAAATATTAATAAATAACTAGAACAGAAAGCTGTTTTATTTTAATATTGCTAGTTATATATATTATATAATCGTAACCATAATGTTTAAAAGCATAAGTCACTATAAAAATGTAAACAATATAGAGACCACCGAAATCGAGCTGGTTTAATTACGATAACCTAAACAACTAGCACTCGAACTTCGGTCCCATTAGTTGTAATAAAGCTTTTTAATCTTTGTTCCGCAAGAAGTTATAAAATCCCTGTTAAACTAAAATAACACTGTCTGTAACGCATTAGTCGCTCATATACTGTAAAGCGCTAATGCTTGCTAATAAATAAAAATATTTTTTTTTAATTTCAAATAACTGAAATTATAATTTATATATATATATATATATATATATATATATATATATATATATATATATACAGTGTCCCCGGATTGAGTTCACTATAGGTGTAATCGGCAAAAAATTTAAGAATTTTATTTTCATGGTTTTTGATTCCGCCCTGCTTTTTTTGAAAACAATTTTAAGCATATTTTTAGTTTTTTAAAAATTAAAGCGGCTATGAGAAATGTCAAAAACTATTTTATATTCAGGTAAAGAGCCTTTATGGTCAATAATACGGCATAATGGTATTGAGAAAAGTTGTTCAGAATATGAAATTATGGCTCTGTGCAAAATATCAAAAAGATCAGTTTTTAAAAAAATGTACCTGGACAAAACGCCGACTGGACAGAACGCCAACCGAGGACTCAACGCCAACCGAGGACTCAACGCTGACCGGGGACACAATGCCGACCGCCTACCAGGGACACTACGTCGACCGTGGGTTGAGTAAAATGTGTCAACACATCAATCTCATGCAAAATATCTATCAATAACAACGATTAGCTTGAGCAAATGCGAATGTATGGTCGGCGTTATGTCCTTGGTCGGCGTTTTGTCCAAACACATTTATTTTTTAAACTGGTCTTTTTGAAATTTTACACAGAGTTATAATTTTATATTTTGAACAACTTTTCCCAATAACATTATTATTATTATTATTATTATATATATATATATATATATATATATATATATATATATATGTATATATATATATATATATATATATATATATATATATATATATATATATATATATATAAAGTATTACAAAAGTTTTATCGACGACTCCCTTTCAGGTGCACGTAAACATCCTATATATATATTAGTTTTAGTGACTTTATATTGGTTAGTTTTGATGTAGAAAACTTATTTGGCAACATATCATTGTCATTGATACATAAAGTATTGGAACATTATTGGATTCATATACAGTTGTTTACTGACATATCTTTTAATATGTTTATTGAACTAGTTGATTTTGTTTTTAATACTAATGTTATTACTTATAAAACAAATTATATATGCAAACTTTTGGAGCTCCCATGGGAGGAACAACTAGTCCTATATTTGCTCAATTGGTTATGGATTTTTTATTGGACAAGTGTCTACCAAAATTTAAAATTAAACCATTTTTTATTAAAAAATATGTGGACGATATTATATGTTCCATTAAAAAAGAAGATATATTAGATTCAATAAATGTGTTAAACAATTTTAATGAACATTTAAATTTCACTTATGAAGAAGAAACGAACAATGCAATACCTTTTCTTGATGTATTACTTAAACGTAGCACTAATAATTGTATTAAAACTTTCTGGTATATTAAACCAATGGGGTCGTTGCGCTCAATCAAATTTACTATTTTCAATAATAAATATTAAAAGATTATATAAAAACAAGGCCAAAACACATTTTTTTAATTCAAAAACGATTACAGTATTTTTTAAAAAAATTAGGAAAAATAGCGTTTTTTACGCGCCACAGAATCTCCACAACGCTTATGACGTCAACCTTTTTCAGATTAGACAAGGACAACCTATTGTCAGATATCTGTATTTATCTCTTTCTATCGCACACAACTTATTAGAAATGTCAAATGACAGCTACTGGTATAGTGTTGCTTTTGTTAAAAGTGCACTTGATATTAATAATGTAATAGTGGACATTATATATATTTTATTATTATTATTATATATTTTATTATTATTATACATTTTATTATTATTATTATAATTACATATTTATTTATTATTATATATATTATTATTATAGGTATCGGAGGCGTTAGCCGACGTATATGTTTTTGATATTGCTAATAGAATCGACTAGTTTTTGATTTAGCCACAAGATGGTACTCTAGAATGGTTGACGTCACAAATTTCAAAATTTGAATTTGACCTTCGACTTCAATAATTTTTTTCTAATTAAATACAAATAATTTAACATTAATATCTATATATATGTAATTGTCTAAATATATATTTTTCATTAAAAAAATAAAAAAAATGAGCGCAACGACCCCATTGCGTCGTCCCGTTATATTCATTACGATTCTTATCATCAATACCATACTAAAATTAATACAATATTAGGATTAAAAAATAGGGCTTTACGTTTATCACATGATGATTTTAAAGAAGATAATCTTCAAAAATTATTCACTATTATGATCAATAATGGTTATCCTATCAAACTTCTTTGTAAGCTGATTTGGACAGTATCTTATAATAACACTATTACCAATCAAGTAACATCTGGCATTGTTGATTCACCAACATCTAATGTTAAGATTTTTATTTTGCCTAATATATCTAAAATAACCAATAATTTGATAAACACTTTGAAGTCAGATAATATGAGAATTATTAAGAAAAACATTGTTCCTCTAAGAACAATTTTTAGCAAATTAAAAGACAATATTCCGTTACACAGAAAATCAAATGTTATATATAATATTCCATGTAACGATTGTGAAGCTATATATATTGGTAATACAAAACGTTGGTTACAAGATCGAATCACACAACATAAGTCTGATTGTCGTTTAAAACCGAATGCAACTGCTTTGTCTATCCATGCACATAATAATGATCATAGTTTTGATTTTAAAAATGTTTCTGTTTTGTGCACTGAATCAAATGATTTGAAAAGATCATTATTAGAAATGATTTATATCAAAAAACAAAGCAAGTGTATTAATAAGCGTTCTGATATACATAATTTAAGTATAATATATGATTACTTAATTTCATTAAATAATATAACGCCAACGGGTATTACCTAAAGTTCAGACTTATACATTGGTTTAGCATCTTTATGTTTATTTTTTGTTGTTGGGTTGTTTCCAAGGCATATCTGTTTATATTTACTGTCAACACCTTAATATGTTACTATAGCATTTTATTATTTCTATGCACTTGTCATATATTTATGTCATGTATTTATTTTTATAATTTTAACTCTGCCATTTGCCTGATGAAGGAAATAATTTTTTTCCGAAAGCTTGCACTTTGAATTGAGTTGTTTTTATTTTTGACTGAAAATCCCACGAAACTAATAATAATATATATATATATATATATATATATATATATATATATATATATATATATATATATATATATATATATATGTTTTGCTTTAGAATTCCGCGGACGTTATATGACGTATCTGGTTTCCGGGATTGACTCCGCGTTGTCGGTTGTCGATTTTGATGACGACGTTTCGGTACAATCTCATGTGCTATCTTCAGGTCTTCTCAGTAGTGCTTTTGCTCTGCTTTGAGTTAGATGTGGAATGACTTCTGTTGTCGCTGCTGTTCTCTTATATACCTCTCGATTCCCCACCCTTGGTTGGCTATTGGTTGATTTTCTGACGTGGTAACCTCTGATTGGTTGTAGTACGGTTTTCCATGTAGTAGGTAATTTTAAATTTGCCGGTCGTTTCTCTATTTCAATGGCTTCTCTAATGTTTTGTTTTGCCTTGTGTTCGATGTTGGCTATGACTTTGGTGTTGTCGAAATTGATTTCGTGAGAAGTCTTTCGTACGTGTTCCGTTAAAAATGATAATGCTTCTTGTTTCAAGACTGCATTACGATGTTCCTCACGTCGGACGGCAGTTCCTCTGTTAGTTTGTCCAACGTAACTTCTTTTGCAATTCTTATATCGGATTTCATAGACACCTTGTGATTCTAATCAAATTTTTGTCTTGGCGTTGGGCAGTATCTAGCCTATCTTGCTCGCAGTGCTAAAAGTTGTTTCTAAAATATTTTTTAGAATTTTTAATAATTTTTCCTGCCAAACCAACATGAGTTTGAGAAAAAAGTTACTTATCTATTATGTAGCTAATTTTTTTCTCTATTTTACTAAATTGTTTCAGATTTTTTCCAGCAAATTTTGAAAAATATCTTATTTTGCAAAAATCGCAATGGTACTACCCCTTAACAGATTTTCAAAAATTCAGTTTTTCATTTTTTTCTAGTAAACGATGCATTCTAGAATAATATTTTATTCAATAAATTATAGTACATATTATTTCGCATTTTTCCATATCATGCTTATTTTCCTACACCTCTTAGTTTTTGAGAATAAAATAAGAACCAAAAAATCCAAAAAAAAAATCTAGCGCCAAAACGGCACATGCTAACATATTAAAACTAAAACCGAATTATAGAACTTTTTATTGTCTATCAAAAAGTATTCTAAGTATTTCTCCGAATTTAACTCGAGAAAATAGTATATCGCAAATAATCAAAATTGCATGTTAAACGCCCATACAAACTTAACGAACGAACACCCTATATATATATATATATATATATATATATATATATATATATATATATATATATATATATATTATGACGTTTTTCTGAGTATTATTTTATTTATTTATTTATTATTTATTTTGGATCCTACCTGAATCCGCCATACAGCTCCGGCTACAGTTGGTTTGGTAGGCACTAGGGGTGGGTTTCAGAGGCGCCACTGAGATATAAAAAATTTACAAGTATCTCAGAAACTCGAAGGCCAAAGGTTAGGACAGACACAAGGAAACGATAATTTATTGGATAATGGCTTCAGTTTTGTTTATGGAATTATTTATTATGTATTTATTTTTTTTTTTTTTTTTGAAATGAAACTCAATTTGATGCAGCAGAATTGAATTTAAATAAATTTTATTTAGTTCAGTAATTTTCTCACAGAGTTTTTAAATTATTATATTGACTACAAATTGTTTAATTGATTTTTGGGCAACAAAAATATGATTGATAGATCTTACGCTTATGGAAGTTACCGAGCAAGGTCCTAGCTAAGTCCTCTTCTTGTTGGAGTAGAAGGCTGAAGGCTTCCAGTCAGGACTGTGAGTTGGTACAGCTCGTGGACGACAAATATAAGCTCAAGTGGTCGGGCTGATTTTCGTAAAACGAGCGATTTAAATCCTCAGTGATCTAGTCACCTAATATTGGAACCGGAACGATTTTCCTGAGCCGTGTTTCGGATAGATCGATTTTTATCAGCGTACCTTGGCTTAACTGACTGAGGCTGGTTCCACCTGGAGACGACGACCAAACGACACAGTCCTAAACTGAATCCTCCAGCTACAACTACCACCAACCCTGAAAAACCATATACACACAACAGTATCCTTGCTATGACTGATAAAATTTACACAAGATATAAATTAAGTTGCCCAATAAAAATCACTGCTCATGAGCTTACAATGTTTTCTAAATTGAACAGAATAATAATGTAACTAAGTGAGAATGTCATACACAAACTATTTAAAATATTTAGCAAAAATACTAGTACAATTCAAATACAAAAAAATTACAATAATAGAAAACAATAGTAAATCGCAAATAAGACAAATTGAGCAGAATAATTAATACAATTTAAATACCAAAATGTTAATAATTTCATCAATATCAAACAATAAATAATTACCAACTATAATTTAACATTAGGGCAGATATCAAATAAATACAAGAATCGTTATAAAAACCAATGCTACTTACATTTTCTCTTTCTATGTGAAAATGCTGCCAACGGAGTGCTCCAAATCGAACTTCGCAGAATCTTATTAATTTTTAGATTGAAGCCAACAGCGGAAAAAATCGACAACAAGAAAGCTGGCTTCAACACAATCTAAATACTCGAACATCAACTACAATAAATACAAATTAATAAGAAATGGCGAGATTTCAACTAGCGCTGCGCCAACAGCGAAGTTCGGCCACAAGCTCTTTCACACAAAAAGAAATGACTCCACACCGCACAAAATGATATGTTTGACCGCACTAAGCAAGGTCAACCATTATAAATTTAAGAACCCAAGGGTGCCCCAAAGACACCGATCTAAACAGAGTTACGGATCAAAAGAAAACAAAACTGGGGTATTTAAAACAAAATTGAAGGACCCAGGTCCAATGGAAAGGAATCACTATATGGTTCAAAAAACAAACGAACAAAAAAACTAAATTAATTAACATATACTATAATCCTGAACCACGAAAGGATGATTCGATTCCGGGCCGTACAAAAGCCACTACGCCGAAAAAAAAATCGTCGAACACGTGTTCTTAATTGAAAGCAAGAAAAAATTTAAATTAATAGAAATTTATAAAAAAGTAATGATGCTAAACGGTAGCCGAGATAATAATATACAATAATTTAACACTACTTACAAAAATTTAAATCGGATGATTGAGATAAAAACAGAAAAAAATATTATTACCAAAATTGCAGTTACTACGATGTAGGCTCTCGCACGACCGGGAACGGAATCAGTCAGTCAGCGCGTCAGCTTGGCAATGACAGGTTAGGAGCCGGAAAAAGATAGTTCGCGCGAAGTTTGAGTTTGAATTTAATGCAATTTATTAGCCAGTAACAATAAAATTGTTACACGTCCCCGTTTCCTCCAAAAAAAAAAAAAAAAAATAGTTACGTAATCGCGAAGATACGGGTAAGGCGCGAAGAAAAGAAACACACGGATGAAACGTCTATTCAACATCCTCTACGTCAACAGGTGAGGCCTTTAAGTCTTTCACGTGCCAAACGCCGATATCGACACCGAGCGAATCCGATAACCGGTAGGTTAACGGAGAGATCTTGGTAGTAACCTGACATTCGGTATAACGCGGCGCAAGCTTAGAAGAAAAGTGACGAGCACCGTCCGACAGAACGTAATTCTTCTTCCAAACCACGTCACCGACGTTAAACTCTAGATTTCGACGACGAGCATTATAGTACCGCGCATTTCGTTCGTAGGCGCGATGAATTCGGTCTTGAGTCGTTTTGAAAACGTCGGACAGAGACTGCAACCGATTTGCATACTCCAACGGCTCGCTAGAACAGATATTATCCGGCAGCTTATCATAATATTTACCCGAAGTCGGTACATGACGTCCGAACATTAAAAAAGCAGGCGCAAAACCGGTAACCTCATGTACGGAGGTACGAATGGCTTGAGCGATAGCCGGAAGGTGCTTATCCCATTCCCGATGGTTGTTGGAAAGATAGGATCGGAGAGCCGTCTTAATTACGCGGTTAGTTCGTTCAACGAAGTTGACTTGAGGGTGGTATTTTGCATTATACCAAACCTTCGGCACTTGATATTTTGCCATACATTCGGTAAAAACAGCGCTCGTAAACTGTGTACCGTTATCGACCATCACAATTTGCGGCACACCGAATAAGAGAAACACATCGCGTTCTAAAATTTCGCAAATTTTGGGCGCGCTGGCCTGTTTAAGCGGAAACAAAAGAATGTATTTGGAAAACCAATCCGAAATCACGAGGATGTATTGATAGCGGTGGGGATGGGTAGTAGGAGGGAGGGGGCCCATCAAGTCAATCGAGATGGCTTGCCACGGAAAGTAAATTTGCTTTGCCTTACCCATTTGGCCGGCAGGGGGTAGCTGTTCTACCTTGTTAGCGAGGCAGGTCCGACAACGACGCACGTAGCGGATGACAGAACTGAGCATCCGCGGCCAGTAGTAACGCTCCGCGATGCGTCGCATGGTCTTAAAAATGCCGAAATGACCAGCAGTCGGTTCGTCATGATGCTGCCGGACAATATTCTGTTCCTCCGAACGCGGCACAACGAGTTTCCACGCAGAGAGATTGACCGGTATTTCCCCGTGATGCGACACAAGCTTAAAGATAACTCGATTTTCTACCCGCCAATCAGGATACCGTTCAGGAGTAGCGAGAATACGTTCGCGCATATGAATATACCACGTATCGTTGGTATCTTCGAACTTATCAACGGCAGCTATTTCTAAAGGAGCGCGCGAAAGTGCGTCTGGCAGTTCATGTTCCTTACCAGGACGATGAACGAGCGTAAAATCAAATTGTTGTAGGCAGGTTCAGACATTCGCATCAACCAAAGTAGAGAATGATGGTCTGTAACTACAGTGAACGGTAAGCCTTCGACATATGGCCGAAACTTATCAATTGCAAAAACCACGGCTAAACATTCACGTTCGGTTACAGAATAATTTCGTTCGGAGCGATTCAACGTACGACTGATAAAGGATATGGCATGTTCGACGCCATCGGAATCCTCTTGCGTCAACACGGCGCCGATACCGAAGTTAGAAGCGTCCGTATATATTCGGAAAGGGCGTACCGGCCGAGAGTAATCAGGACTAACGAGAATAGGCGTGGTGGTTAGAGCAGATTTTAATTTCTCAAAAGCGGAAACCGCAGCAGGAGTCCAGGAGACTGGCATCTTTTTCTTTCTACCTTTAGTAAGCTCCGAGATAGGTGCAGAAATAGAGGCAAAATTAGGAACAAAACGCCTATACCACGAACATAGTCCGAGAAACCGTTTAATCTCCGTTACGTTAGTAGGACGCGGAAAGTTAGCGATGGCGCTGACTTTATCCGGGTTAGTACGCAGGCCGAACTGATCGATCACAAAGCCGAGATAATTTAATGAATGACAGCAAAATTTACATTTTTCGCGATTTATCGACAAACCAGCCGTCTTTAAGCGACGGTAAACATCTTTCAAAGTATCTAAATGATCATCAAAAGACGACGAAACAATAATAAGATCATCTAAATATACAAAAACTTTAGGTTCTAATTCAGGACCAATAATACGATCCATTAAACGTTGAAGTGTCTGAGGCGCATTACACAAACCGAAGGGCATACGAACGAATTCAAACAGTCCGCGGCCAGGCACCGAAAACGCGGTTTTTTCGCAGGAGGTAGGGGAAAGAGGAACTTGCCAAAACGCGCTCTTCAAGTCGATAGAGGTGAGATATCTAGCACTACGCAATTGATTGAGTATATAATCGACTCGCGGCAGGGGGTAAGAATCTTTTTTTGTGACAGCATTTAATTTGCGACCATCAAAGCAAAAGCGGTATTCACCCGACGATTTCTTTACCATCAATATGGGTGATGACCAAGGACTAAAAGAAGGACGAATTACTCCAGATTTTAACATATCGTTAAGTTCGACATTCAAGTGTTCACGAACTACTTCGGACCACGGATATTGGCGTTGCTTAACTGGTAAAGCGTCACCGGTATCAATGATATGCTCAACTAAATGAGTTTTACCCAAACCGCTTGTATTGAGAGATTCGAAATCAGATATCACGGAGTTTAAAGAACAACGTTGTGTGGCATTAAGATCATCATAACTAGACACGCCTCGGCACGTAGCAATTTCGGAAGCAGCCGACCACGAGTTATTCGAAAAATTTAACGACAGACCGAAGGCACGACAAAAATCCATACCCAGTATCAGAGGATGCCGAATAGACGGTACCACTGTAAAGGTACACTTCTTAGTCACGTCATTAACCGTAATCGGTAAGGTTACATTTCCGAGAGTGGCTTGTAACTGGCCATCCGCGGTAGTAATAGCAGAACGCGACGAAGTAAAAGCAACATTGCCTAAAAGAGACAGGCCACGACCGCCAATGATAGAAATATTCGCGCCGGAATCGAGCAGCGCAGTAACACATTTATTACGCAACATAACAGAGATAAAGGGACGATTATCACCATAAGTTTCATTAAAAACCGGAGAAACGTCAGGTGTACGACAAAATTCAAAGATAGTGTTTAACCAGGCAGTCCATTCGCGTTTGTCAGCTCGGAACGGGGCATGTTTTCGAGGGCTGACGCGTCGGAAACAGCGCACTCGTTTTTTGACAGATTTGACTGATTACAAACACGGCATTTAGGGCGCGTAACATTCTTTCGTCCACAACCATAACAGAAAATATTTTTCGGCTTTGTACATGACAAGGACAAGTGACCGACAGCATGACAATTCCAGCCTGACCTGGTTTCCGGAGTAGGTGAATTGACGATTGAAACTTGTGGTTTAGCAGGACGTTGATACGCGAGATCAGGTTCCAGTAATAATGGATTGCGAGTTGGGGGAGCTTTTAATGACGATACGTTACATTCGGAATCCTCAATCCGTTTACAACTATTAATTAAATCCGATAGCGAGCTAATAGATTGCAGCGCGCATAACCGTTGAAAGTGCGGAAGCAAGTTCTTTTGAATAGTAATAACGCGAGTGTTCTCAGGCGGTAAAGTAGGTAACCGAGAGAATAAATTCTCCATAACCGCGATATAAATTTCAACGCGTTCATTGGAACCTTGCGTATTGGAACCTTGCCTATTAAATTTGCTACAAATTTGATTATATACATTTTTACGAAAAACTGGACCGGCTCCGGAAAAGTGTTAATTTTCAATAAAAATTATTTTCACTCATGTTTTTCGTATATTTTTGACTTCTAATTCCTCACTCGTTTATTTTAGGGCAAAATTGTTACAAAAAAACTTTTACAGCATTAAATTCCCTACAAGAATATTTATTATATGTTAATTTATATTGAACAAGTCGCAACTTACAAAACTTTTAAGATTTCAACAAAAAAATCTTGAATTCAATTTTATTGTACAATGTTGAGATTGACACAAGTAAAATGTAATTATTTGCCTTAAAATGAACGAGTGAGGAATTAGAAGTCAAAAATATACAAAAAACATGAGTGAAAAACAATTTTTTTAAAAAATTAACACTTTTCCGGAGCCGTTAACACAAAAACGGTCCAGTTTCTCGTAAAAATGTATATAACCAAACTTGTAGCAAATTTAATAAACTTTTATTTTGTATTGAAGAACTTTTTTACTGCAACGCACCGTTTTCGAGTTATAAGCGAAAAACTAAAAAATGGAAACTTTAAAGCCCCCTGCCCTGACTTTATTTTCTCTTGTTCAGGGGACCCCCCCTACACATTCCTAAAAAAATTGAAACTAGTATTTTTAGTTCCTCTATTTGCTAATTTTTGGTCTAGATTGACTGGACTATTATAGTATCTCTAAAAATATCTAACAAGCAGCGCCATCTGTTGGCATAAATATTGTTCTTTTTCTTATATAGAGTTAGTAACTGTTTAGTCACGGTTGAGTTCAGATACAGTTTAGTTGCTTACGGCTCTATTGTTTTTATAACTAATAAACAAAGTTAATTGCATTTAACGCGTGTTTTAATAAGAAGAATGTTATAAAGTAAAGTAATTTTGAATTATAAGTTATATTCAAATATGCAATTACAGCCATTTAGCATAAAAATTAAGGTTTGGTGATTATTTACTAATCATTCCGTACTAATTCATGTAAAAATTGTCGCTGGTGGTCTAACAGTAATCCAAACTTTGTAATAAAAATTTGTAACCAATATTCGTTTAAAACTAACGTATGATGTGGTGTTTACAAAAATAAATTAATTGGATCTTTTTTTTCGACATTCCTTAAATGCCTCACATTACTTACATTTATTAGAAAATCAAGTAAGTGATTTTTTGCACGAATTTCCGTTACAAGAACGTATGAAAATTTGGTTCCAACAAAATGGTACCTCCATCCATATACCGTAAACGTTAGAGTACTCATTGAAAATATGTTTAATGGAAAGGTTATTCACAGGTATTCAGATATTTTTTGGCCTGCCAGGTCTCCTGATTTAACTCCCCTGCACTTTTTTATGGGGTTACTTAAAACAGCAAGTATATCAGCGAGGATCATTTGATGATGTAGACCATTTGGAAAGGATTATTTCTGAAGAATAACAAGAAATTACTGCAAAAATGATACGGACAGTAATAAAACAGTTTGAGAAAATACAAATAAATGTTTACATAGAGAAGGTGGATTATGTAAAAACTTTAGTAGATTAAATTAATAGTTAATTATTTTTGTTACTGTATAAATAGGTGTTTGTTTACTAAATATTCTTTGTATAGATTTTCCTATATTTAAAATAAATAATTATTATGCATTCATTGAAATTGAAATTTATAACAACAAATAAATTATAATGTAAAACGTAAATAATCACCAAACCTTAATTTTAATGCCAAATGGCTGTAATTGCATATTCGAATATAACTTATGATTCAAAATAACTTTACTTTATAACATTCATCTGTATTGTAAAAAATAAAAGTACTTTACTCTTGAATAAAATTGATATTTTTTGACAAACCTCGTATACGGCTTCAAGAAATTGATATCTAATTGTTGCATTTTAAGTTTTGGACTATGCACAACCTTTTATCACAAAAATAATAATAAAAAGTTTTCCATATGGTTCCAACTTAAGTAGACACACTATATATAACTGGGTGTTCGTTCGTTAAGTTCGCATGGGTGTTTAACATGCAGTTTCGATAATTTGCAATATACTTTTTTCTCGAGTAAAATTCGGAGAAATACTTAGAATACTTTTCGATAGGGCATAAAAAGTTCTATAATTTGGTACTAGTTTTGATTTACTAGCATATGCCGTTTCGGCGCTAGAATTTTTTTAGATTTTTTGGTTTTTATTTTTTTTTTCGAAAATTATGTCGTGTATGAAAATAAGCATTGTATGGAAAAATGCGAAATAATGAGTATTATATTTGAGTAAAAAAACCTTTATTCTAAGATGCATCTGGTAGAAAAAAATTAAAAACTGAATTTTTGAAAATTTGACAAGGGGGTACCCCTGGGATTTTTTCAAAATAAAACTTTTTTCAAAATTTGCTCAAAAAAATCTGAAAAAATTCAGTAAAGTAGAGAAAAAAATTATTTAGCTATTATGTAGCTAATTTTTTTCTATATTTTACTGAATTTTTTCAGATTTTTTTGAGCAAATTTTGAAAAAAGTTTTATTTTGAAAAAATCCCAGTGGTACCTACCCCCTTGTCAAATTTACAAAAATTCAATTATCTAATAAACGGTGCATCTTAGAATAATGGTTTTTTCACTCAATTATCGTAATCTTTATTCCGCATTTTTCCATATCATACACCTCACAATTTTTGAGAAAAAAAATAAAAACCAAAAAATCGAAAAAAAATTCTAACGCCCAAAAGACACATGCTAGCAAATTAAAGCTAAAACCAAATAATAGAACTTTTTAGCCCTATCAAAAAGTTTTCTAAGTATTTCTTCGAATTTTACTCGAGAAAGTAGTATATAGCAAATCATCGAAAATGCATGTTAAACGCCCATACAAACATAACGAACAAACAACCAGTAAATAAAACATAAACATCTCAAAAACATGCCCCGTCACGCAGGAAACATTATTGAAAATTCTAAAAAACATTTCAAAAGAATTCTAGCGCCCAAACTGCACATGCTAGCAAGTTAAAGGTAGAACCAAATTATAGAACTTTTTATTCCCTATCGAAAAGTATTCTAAGTATTTCTCCAAATTTTACTTCAGAAAGTAGTATTCTGCATATTATCGAAATCCCATGTTATTGCCCTATATCAACCAACAAATATCAAATTTTCAATAATTTTATTAGATTCATCAGAGTTCGACTAGAAAGAGTTTTTATGCAGTTTTGCATAGTTTACAATTTTCAACAGATAATAATTTATTTAAAATATACATTAAGCCGATTGTGACATTTGCCACATAGGCCCGGTCCGGCCCGAGCCCAAGGCACTGTCTAATTTTATGGCCCGGTCCGGCACAAAACCTACATTTACACCTAGGCTTATGTAGGTCTCTAAAATAAACATAACTTGTAGAACAAATACACATTTTAGTAACTAAATTATTTAAATATTTTTAACAGTATAATTTAATATTATGATTTTTTTGTAGATTGGCTCTTTAAATTTTAGTGATACTAAACATTTATTAATTACGGATATGCAAAAAAAGTATCAAAATATTCGTGGGTTGGAATTGATAAATATTATGAAACCTTCTCTACATATCGATAATAATACTACCATTAAAGTTCATGTAAGTATATAACTAAACTTATAATTTCCTTTCATGAAATGCTTGTTGATTTAAACTCAAAAAAATTAGAAATATTTATGAATAAATCCATACATAGACCACTTTGATATTATCACATATATATACTAAGAAATAGGAACAGCATTTTATTTAAAACATATTTTATAATTAAATTGCATTTAAAAAAACTATCCTCAAACTTTGTTTTATATGCTTTCTGGGTGTCCCATTTTAATCCGCCACTTGCAAAAACTTTAAAATAGTGCATCGAACAAAAAAATGTTATGGATGAATAGTAAATGGTTGCAAGAGAGACATCTGATGCAGGGACCTTTGCCCCTCCACTGGACCCAATGGGGGGCGGGAATGGGGAACAACTTTGAAATGTTAAATAGAACCCTTTGTTTTTTTATTGCAGATTCGAATAGACCATTAAAAAATATGTTAATTTTATTTTGCGATTTTTTTTATCTTTAATAGATAGCGCTGCAAACAGCAAAATGTGTTTTTTTAATGAAATTGAACACAAAAAATTAACACTTCTGTTGGAGACAGATATACGGATTCAGGTGTACCGCTGCAATAATGGTGATTATGCGTGAGTTCTCATCTCAATTTGCTTTGAGCCGGTGTCGTTTTAGGTGACCTTGACGCAACCGTTCTGCCAGATCTCGCATTGTACTTTGCGACGGACTTCAACGATCTGGAAATTGTTGGCGATACAGACTCACTGCTACGGTGTAATTGTTTCCCGACTGTACAATTACTTTTCGGATGTTCACAATTTCTGCCGGTGAGTAATCCATGATTACCCAAAGAAGTAACTTTATGTACTAAACTCATTTTCATTTTTTGAAAATTAAAACATTTGAAAAACACAAAACAAAACAATCCAATAGAAGTGTTGATTTTTGTGTTCAATTTCATTAAAAAAAAACACATCTTGCTGTTTGCATCGCCATCTATCACAGATAAAAAAATTTCAAAATAAAATTTACATTTTTTTTAATGGTCTATCCGAATCTGCAATAAAAAATAGGGTGTTCCATTTAAGATTTCAGAGTTGCCCCTCATTACCACCCCCCCCCACCTCAGAAGAGTCGTAGGGGCAAGAGTCGCTGCATCAGATGTCTCCCTCGAAACTATTTATTTTCATCCGTAAATTTTTTTGTCCAATGCACGATTTTAAAGTTATTGCAAGTGGCGGATTAAAATGGGACACCCAGTATATATACATATATATATATATATATATATATATATATATATATATATATATTAAGGTGGTCCTTATTTTGGCAAAGTCGGAAATTTGTTGCTCCTACCCGCCAAAATTACCCCTAATAAATAAAAAAAAATGTCCATACACTTCCCAGACTTTAAAAAATATAATTTCATTAATCATTATAGCTTTTTTCTAATTGTAAGTCAGAAATCATATTTTCAAATTCACACCACTCCGTTAATAATCATTGGAATAGCTTGTTGGTGAATATTTTGAAATATTTTTATGGTGAATACAATAAAATTTATAACCCAAAATGTCTAAAAAGGCGAATTCCCCATTTAAGCTAAATTGTAATTTTCAGCCTTCAACAGGCACGGGTTAATATCATCTGGGATATGGATATCAACTGACAGGTATGGGAAGTGTATGGACATTTTTTTATTTATTTGGAGTAATTTTGGCGGATAGGAGCAACAAATTTCTGCCTTTGCCTAAATAAGGACCACCCTAATATATATATATATATATATATATATACGAAGGTAAAGGTAATGACTGGTAAAATTTTTTAAGTGATTGGCTAATGGGTATTTGCAGTCAATTTTGGAAAACGATGGTTAAATAAAACTCATTTAAGCTTTAATTTAGCAAGCTTTCGGATATATTTTTATCCTTCATCAGGCTTCTGGAAAATATGAAACAATATATTGTACAATGTATGTAATCTAATTTTAGTTAGTAAAAATAATAATTGTCAAAAATTTTTTTCAAAATCAAATGGTCCATATTTTGAAAAAAATTTTTGACAATTATTATTTTTACTAACTAAAATTAGATTACATACATTGTACAATATATTGTTTCATATTTTCCAGAAGCCTGATGAAGGATAAAAATATATCCGAAAGCTTGCTAAATTAAAGCTTAAATGAGTTTTATTTAACCATCGTTTTCCAAAATTGACTGCAAATACCCATTAGCCAATCACTTATATATATATATATATATATATATATATATATATATATATATATATATATATAATAATAATATTATAATATATATAGAGCGAGGCAAAAATATGAAATACATCAAATAAATTGAAACAAATAAATGAGTAGTAGTACAGGGATTGTCCGAACTCATAGGTGAGGGGTACGTGGGGGAGCGGGGTACGGCCGGGTGGGGAACCAGACCATGGCTATGTAATTCGCAGGTGTACAAATTAGGTGACTAATACACCACTTAAGGTTGTTAAACTTTGTCGCGCGTACCTTGACCTAATTGCAGGTGTACAAATTAGATGACTCATGCATTCCAAGATGGTCAGTGTGGCGTTGCGTGTCAATAAACTTTAAGAAGGGGTGAAATTTTGCGCACGTGTAAGGTTAAAGTACTAGGTTATGAACTAAATTAGGTGCAGGTGGCTGAGTTTATATGAAAAATTATTTTATAGACGACATCGGTGTTAAAAATTAAAATGTTAACATTTGCGAAATTCGCAACTAGTTTGTGTATATAAAGAGAGAAACTTGTCATCTATATTCAGTTACACACATTTTCTATCTCGAGCATCAGACTCAGCACAGCTACAACAAGTAAAATGAGTCTTTTTCAAAAATTAAACAAAGTTGCAAATATTAAAACTACTTGGCCGCTATCGGACTTAGAAGAAAATAAAAAATATAAAATATTAAAATCTAGAAAAATTACAACACAATATGGAGATCGTATACTCCTTGAACTAGAAGATTCTACTGTTTTTCTTGCGGCACGTTTTAATGATCTGACCAGCAAAGAACTGGAAGATATAAACAAGAAAGGTGCAAAAGGCGAAATATTTCTAATTTCAAGAGGAAAAGTTGGCAAAACAATAAAAATCGAATTTACTGGCTAAGAAAAATGGACAATCCGCCGAATTATTC
This sequence comes from Clivina fossor, assembly GCA_963966155.1. Taxonomy (NCBI): domain Eukaryota; kingdom Metazoa; phylum Arthropoda; class Insecta; order Coleoptera; family Carabidae; genus Clivina; species Clivina fossor. Next base: position 839,094 of record OZ014562.1, on the reverse strand, counting down.
GACTAGCAACTACAACTACAATTTACGTCGAATAAATGCACAGCATCTATATCGTTGTAAACTTGAAAATCATTTAAAAAAATTAAATAATTTGAAAAAAAATATTGACGCATATTGTAATATTATACAATTAAAAAAAAATTTTCAAAAACTAAATTTAAACAGCAACAATGAGTGCAAAAAAATTACGTTTAATAAAAGAGTGAAAGTGTACAATATGTATTCCTGGGCTTTTGCTTACAATGCAGCCAGAAAAGGCTCTTGGATTCAAATTGCTTGTGATAGAATTAGGTTTAAAAATAAGATTGATAATTTTTATTTACCGTTATTAAGACCAGTGTTAGAAAATATTGTTTTGAAATATCATAGCTCTGTTTTAAGTTAAAATGTGTGTATGTATTATTTATAATGTTAGTATAAGGCTAAGATAATAATTTCATGTAATTTACTTATGCGTAATAAATGTATTAATTCATACTAAGTCTTTTTTATTATTATTATCATATGAAATACAACATCCTGTTTAAATAAAACGCTTATATATAGATACATAAAATTTTATTTTATTTTTTTCATTAAATACATTGCATATTACAAATTATAATAAACATTTTAAACAATTTATTTTCATTGGATGTTGTCCACCAGCTTGATCGTTTTCCTCATTCCAGTCATCATGGTCACGACAAATCCGATATTTCTGAAATTCTTCATTTAGAGTCCAACATTTCGGAAAGTGTCTCCATCTGTTTTCTATTTCCACACCAGCAAAAACCATAACAAATTCGATAGGTAAACAAGCGATCTCTTCATCCAACATGAAACTTAAAATACTATGTTTAAAGAATGTTTTAAACGAATTCAAAGTATTGAATTGTTGCTTAAACCATGTTTTTAAAAGATGTACATTTCTAGCAGCACAGTGTTTAATATGTAAATTACAACATTCAGGTTTTAATTGCTTATTTAATTCACTCAAAGATGGACAATTAAAATCTTCCAAGTTTTTTATTTTTTCAGATGACAGCTGTAAAATATCACTCAACCATTTAACTTTATTTACACCTTTCGTATAGATTTTATCGGACTTATGTAGCATTGAATAAATAATATCATTGCATTTGGAAAACGGTATATTGCCCGAGCACCAGGATAAATTATGATAATTTTTTGTCAACCATAGCACATTCTTTTTACTTTCAGAATTTAATTTAGACCAACAAAAAGGGGGTTCAAATATTTCCGATTTACAGTAATTACTATTTATACTAATGACAGCAATTTCTTTACAAATAAATTTGTTAGAATTATTTTCAATAATAGTGAAACCTTGTAGATCGGCTATAACTAACTCCATAATTTACAAAGGTTAAAATACAACTGAATAAAATAATTAAAAGCAAATAAATTTATACCACGTTGTCTTTTTTAATCCAGCTGTTATGTGAATTATTAAAACCAAGCCACTTTACAAAAACTTCATTTTTTCTTCGCTTCAAAATTTTTTCAACTAAATAAATATCTGGATACTTAACTTTTTGCAACTCATAGTCATAAAAACTTCCAAGAATAGGCTGATTAGACTTATCATTAAGTAGATAAGTTGTTGGATTAGTTAATTGTACTTTTCTTATTACAAATATTTCATTAGACCACATAGGTACAAAACCTTTAGAAAAAATACCACGGTGTTTACTAATTCGGACGTTATCATTTAATTTAAATTTAGAATATTTATCAGCTATTTTCATATGAGAATACACTGTCTTAAGAAGTAATTTTTCTTTGCTTTTATTTACATTAATTGGTTTCATATTAATTGTACTATGTCGAGTGTTATTATACTTTGAAGTAATTTCAGATAATAAATTAATCCATTTATAAGTACCATTTAAGCTAAAAGCTTTAAACAGTAAATTTTTTAACGTTTTATTTGCTCGTTCTACAACGCTCGCTTTTTTTACACTGAAAGAAGTATAATGATTTATATTATGTTTGTTCATTAAATTTTTAAAATTTGTATTAAAAAATTCTAGCCCTTGATCGGTTTGTAAATTTTTTGGAATTCGATTATCTTGAGAGAAAATACTATTCATAGCTTTTGTCACTTCTTTTCCAGTTTTATTTTTAACCGGAACAGTCCACAAATATTTTGAAAAAACATCAATTACTACTAAAATATATCGAAAACCTTTATTTTCTTTAGCATGCGGTATCATTTCTACTAAATCAGCTTGAAATAAATCATCTAATCCCTTAACAATAACACGTCTTCTTGGAAAATTAATACGTGCTGGTTTATGAAGTTCTTCAACAATCTCTACCTTAACTTTTGCCATGACGACGTCACGATAAATAATAATATATAATTATAATTAACTCTCGCTTATAAACATGTTAGTTTCAATCACAACTTCCATATATAAAAACTGATCTTTGTTGTTATTGGAATAAATATACAATACGTCATCGATTTTAATATTTTGATTTTTTAATATTGGAATAATATCACCATTATTAATTCGGTAAGACAGCTTAATTTTAGGAATATTAAATCTAACGTCAACTATACGACCTGAGCACGGAAATTTATAAGCTGTGTTCCCTTCTTCGGCACTGTTAACAATTTCATACAAATCCAAATTTAATTTTAAATTTAAATTTATTGTAACAATACTTCTCAACTTTTTAATATTGTTTAAGATTTCTTGAATTTGAGTATTTAACTTAACTGTATTTTCATCGACATATTTTTTATTTGCGGCATTGTAAGAGTGCTTTGGAGAAGCAACTTGAATAATACGATGCATTTCAGCATCATAAGAGATATTTCCACCAGCTTCTCGTTTTAATGTTAACATAACAGATTTTAATTTATCTACGTATGATTTTATTACCACATCGTTAGGTTGTACTGGAGAGTCTACATTAGTTAACCGTTTGTTATTAGCATCAAAATTTCCAGAAGCTGTTTCTTTAATACCGCGTGCAATATACCTTCCAAACTTGTCAACAGTCATGATTAAACTAAAGTTATTCAATTATTTTAGCTTCTTTTAATTCTTCAATTATTGAAATAATTTCGTTGTTATGACCTGTATGCCCGGCGTTGCGTGAAGCAACTAAGAGCCTTAACCGATCAACTAATTCATTTATATTATCCCAGTATACGTATTCTGTTGGTTTTTCATTAGATTCCATTAATAGTAAACCTTTACCCACTCGAGGCCATGACTGAATTCGCGGTCGAGAAGATGGCGGCGGCGGCAAAGTTTTTCTTGATGCAATAATATTTTTATATTTCCATGATTTATTTCCAGCAATTTGTTCAGTTGCTGTATAATGTCTTCGATGTGCATTTGTTCTGTTTAAAATATCTGCATAATTTTTTTCATCAACTGATTTATAGCCGACAGGAGTTTTTTTAAACAGCAATTCATACAAGCCAGGTGTTCCGCTATATCTTACATTTTGAACAATTATATCTTTGCCGTCAATTTCAACTTCAGAGTTTCCTATGTAAAATTTTTCTGCGTCAGGGTCATGTCTTATACCGTATTTGAAATCGAACACGTCTTTTGCATCGGTAGCCATTTCTTCAATATACTGTCTGGGTAATGAATCAAATTGTTCTAGATATTCTTGAAATGAGGGTTGCGCAGCTAATCTTTGAATATCTTCTTGTGTAAGTGATGGCCTATTTTCATAAGAAACGTCCATGTCTTCATCAGCAGTAGGAGTTGTTTCAGCAATTACATCGGTTTGCACAAATGATGGTTCTGCATCGGTTTGCCCAAGTGATGCTTCTGCCTCTGTTTTTTCAATTTTTGGTTCCGATTTTATTTTCGTTAACTCTCCAACTGTTGCAATCTTTTTTAAAGAAGTTAATATCGGTTTATAAGACTGTTCTAATTCAGCTTCTCGTTGTAATGAACCCTTTTTAAGATCTAACAACTTTTTCTTTACAATATTTCTAGTTTTTATTAACTGTCGCGTGATTTGTTTATTATTATTATAATTTAATTCCATATTGATTACTTAGCAAATATAATATATAACAACTAACTTAACGTAACGGCTTTAACAGGTTATGAACAGATTTGATCAGGTTTTAACAGGTCCGCAACAGCTTTTAACAGGTTTTGAACAGGTCTGAACAGCTATTAACAGGTTTTGAACAGGTCTGATCAGCTATTAACAGGTTTTGAACAGCTATTAACAGGTTTTGAACAGGTCTGATCAGCTATTAACAGGTTTTGAACAGCTATTAACAGGTTTTAAACAGGTCTGATCAGCTATTAACAGGTTTTAAACGGGTCTGATCAGCTTCTAACAGGTTTTAACAGGTCTGCAACAGCTTTAGACACTAAATAAACAAGCCACTATAAATAAAATTATTGTTAAACTGTGTACAAAAATGTCAAATACTTTAACACATACACCGCCGATCATTACTCAACAAATATTAATTACAAACTAAATTATAAAACTATATAATCAGCTATTTCTAAAAAAAATTATCAAAACCTTGTCTATATCGACCGGCATATATATCGCTGTCTTTATCTATAACTATAAAACCGTATTTATTTTGCCAGCAATAAGAACACATATCTTTAAATGCTTTATATGTCATATCGGTATTTATGTGATCAGTATACACGTGTTTTAAATTCATGTCATCCTGTTTAAATAATATTAATAAATTAGCATTGTCTCTAATGAGATGTTTAGGTATACGTGTATATGTCTGACAAAGATAAAAACAGTCAACTGCCTTATGGCGACCCATACTAAAGTATTCCCTTATTACGTTCTGCTTTTCGCACGCAATATCGTCGAATATAATAACAGAATTATACAATGCATCTGCCGGACTTACAATTTGAGTACTATCATTATATGCAAAATATCCTAAATTTTTTATAGGCTTTAGTAATTTTTCTAAATATTGATATTTATGTTGGTACAAAGACTTTGAATACAAGTAAATATTTTCAAAATGTAAACCATTCGGATGTTCAAGCAGTGAAATCAAAACATTGGTTTTACCACACCCGCTGGGACCCGCGATAATACATCTTACAATGTTTGGCAAGAGTGAGCTGTGACGTTGCTGTTGATTTTCATTTTCACAAAAATCATAGTTTTTTACATCTAAATGTTGGTCTTGCTTAACTGTTCTCATAATAAAGCAAGTGCACGAAGCTGCTGCCGACACAGTTACTTCTCGACTACCGGCAAGTAAAGACGTATCTGATTTATAAATGGTTGTAAAAAAAAATCGTGCCGTCTCGTTTCGCAATGTTGTTACTCAAGCGCGAAAAGCTATAAAATCAAACGGACCAACCGATGTTGCAAAATCTGTAAAAGTAGCGTTAAAAAGCATCAATCGTTTAAAAAGAAAAATAAAGCATCCACGAGTTATTCCATTTCCTAAAACAGGTGGTATTTTGCCATTAATTCCAATTTTTGCGGGATTAAGTGCACTTGGCGCGCTAGGTGGTAGTGCTGCAACAATCGCAAGAGCAGTAAGTGACGCACGTGCAGGTGTCGAACAATTAAAAGAAGCTCAACGTCATAATAAAACTATGGAATCTATTGCAATGGGAAAAGGGCTTTATTTGAAACCATATAAAAACGGATTCGGTTTGTACTTAAAAAAAAAAAAATTCTCCCGAATCGTGCATTAAACAATCACGATTTATATAAATACGCTAAACTTTTAAAAATACCGCATTTCAGAGGCGTATTTATGCGTGACAGTTTACCGAAAAATATTCATCGTAACGAATCCGGTATTGTTAATTTAGACAGTGAAGCTAATATAGGTACACATTGGACCGCATATAAAAAGCGTGGTAATATAGAAATTTATTTTGATAGTTTTGGAAATTTACGACTATCGAAAGAATTGATAGCATATTTCGGTCGCGACTCTATAATAAAATATAATTATAATACATTTCAAACTTACGACAGCGTCATTTGTGGACATTTGTGTTTATCTTTTCTCAAAACTTAAGAGCTATGTCATACACATTTACATTATTTGGAAATAGTTCTATTATAAGAAAAAGTTTTTATCCTCCAATAGAACTTGCCGCTGACACGGAATACGTTCTCGGATTAATTAATTTTGAAGTTTGTAATGCAATTCCGAATATAGATAACACAAATAATAAATTTTATATTGGAAATAATATTATTACAATACCGGAAGGTTCATATGAACTAATAGATATTAATAATTATTTACGTACGAAAACTAATGATGAGGTAAATATTATAGCAAATAACAATACATTAAAATGTGAAGTAATTTCTAAACATGACATAAATTTTGAAGCTTCAAATACATTTGCTAGCGTATTAGGATTTAAACCGCGCAAATTATCAGCTAATACTGTTCATGAATCTGATTTTCCTGTCTCAATAATCAAAGTAAACGCTATTTGTATTGAGTGTAACATAACTACGAATTCTTATACAAATGACAAGACGATGCATATTATTCATGAGTTTTTTCCGCGCGTGCCCCCTGGTTTTAAAATCGTCGAAACGCCCAGTCCAGTAATTTATTTACCAATCAGCACTCAGCTTATAGACTCATTAAGTATTAAAATAGTTGATCAAGACGGAAATCTGATTAATTTCAGAGGTGAGGTCGTCACGGTAAGGTTACATCTTAAAAAGCAAAATAATGGTGATTAAGTACAATTTAACACAACGTAAACATATAAATACTGTTTATAAAGGTGGCTTTTACAGTTTGACTACATCTGTTGGTCTGTTAACACCTGAAAATTATCATTTTCTTAAATCGTTGGGCTTCAAAGTTTGTAAATCTGGAGAAACATCGCAAGCGAATTCGAACACTAATTATTTGGATTAAAATTAAATTTCAAAACTCAAAAAAAATTATATTTTGTAAATATCAAAATGAATGCTAGTATTTTGAATGTAAACGAGAAAGCTGTTAGTGAGTGGGCTGATGTGCGCGCTGAGGGGTGAGGAAGGCGTGGTGTGACGTGCGAGTGTGGTGCGGTGTGCAACAGAGTGACGGGGGGGTAGTGAGATGGTACGGTGGTAGCCGTGAGACAGTGTGGTTATAGCGTTCAGTGAAGGTACATCGCAGCTACGTTACATAGCACAGTGAAACTTACGTTCGCAACAACCGCAAAAGAAGATCTATGCCCGCACATAGACAAGCAAATGACGTTTATGCGAGCATCATAAACTCAGGCAGTGTGAATCAGTTGCACACAGATGCGACAGACACATCCACCCAATACATGGTCCATTCGAGTCAAATAAACAAGATAAAGTGAATCAGAACACGGACAGCGTCTTTCAAGGGCGAAAGCAACGCAACACAGGCGAGGGCGGCGCGAGGCAAGAGCGGCGCGACACAGCAGGCAGCGGTTACTGGCGGTGGCGGCAGCGCTCATAGCAACGGACAGCGCAACAGAGAAAGCAACGCTCATAGCAAAGGACAGAGCAAAACACAGTAAGCGGCGCGTCACAGAGAGTCGGCGCGACACACCAAGCATCGGTGACTGCGGCAACGGCAAGTTACAAAGCATAGTTGTAAACACCGACAACAAACAAGGTTAGTGCGTTCCAATTACAATAAAAATTCCTTCATAGAATCGTTTTATTTGCACAAGTATTTCCGTACGGTATTAACAATATAAGAATAATGACAGACGAAACAATTATTCGCAAACGCGGTATTGTAAAACGCAATCTTACAATATTCACAAAATTTCTAGTAAAATTAAAAGAGAAATTGCAGAATAATGAAGCAATAGATGAGGTAGAAATATTTGAATTAAATGAAAGATTACCTAATATACAAAAGCTTTTAAATGAATTTGAAGAATTGCAATTACAAATAGAAACAGATGCATCAGATAGTGACGAGCAAGATAGAATAGGCGATGAATTCACGGAAACATATTATAAACAAATAGCTATAGCAAAAACTATTTTAGCGAATGTTTCGAATGGCGCGACGGGGAATGAAATTCAGGTAGACGATGCTGTGTCGACAGTGTCGGGGGGCACCGCGGTTTCGACACTACAATCGGTTAAATTACCAACGATTCAGTTACCGAAATATGACGGTTCCTATAGCAACTGGCTTGAGTTCAAAGATACTTTTGAATCTTTGATCCATCAAAACGCATCAATAAATAATATTCAAAAATTTCATTACCTGCGGGCAGCATTGACCGGTGATGCATCTCAAGTTATAAAAGCAATTGAATTCTCATCAAATAATTATGAAATCGCATGGGATTTGATAAATGAACGTTATAATAATACTCGTTTATTGATACACAATCACACAAAAGCTATTTTCAATTTAGATATTATTAAAATAGAGTCAGCATACAAAATCAGAAAATTATTAGATTCAATCAGTAAACATCTACGTGCATTAAAGGGTTTAAATCAACCCACGGATGAGTGGGATACATTGATAATCTATATTGTAACAACAAAATTAGATGAGACTAGTTTACGAGAATGGGAGGCGCGTAAGCAAAATAACGAGTTCCCTACGTTTGAAGAATTAAAAGAATTTTTAAAAAACCGTGCAGATTTTTTAGAAACATTAGAGGCTAATCAATTAGATAAAAAACAAAGCAAGAATAAGCAAAATGACAAGTCATTTTTTATCTCAAAGGTACAGGCATGCATCTCATGCAAAGGTGATCACCCATTATATCGGTGCCAATCATTTTTAAATTTATCAGTTTCCGATCGCACAGCATTAATCAAAAAGGCAAAGCTTTGTTTAAACTGTCTAAAACCGGGCCACTGGGCAAAAAGGTGTAAAACGGGAAGTTGTAGAAAATGTCGCGAAAATCATAACACACTCTTGCATAATGAAAAACAGCAATCAGAAAATTTAAACGAAAATAGTAATGATAGCAATGCAAGCGTCACTTTGTCGTGTCGGAATGTAGCAAATCAGAAACAAATATTACTACCGACAGTTTGCGTTAAAGTATATGACAACAAGGCAAGGCCGCATGTCATTCGAGCAATTTTAGATTCAGGCTCGCAATCGAGTTTTATAACAAATGAGTGCATAAGCAATTTAAATTTAACCATGAAAAAACTAGAGTTTAATGTATTCGGGTTAAACGAAACTACAGCGCGAATTCGCGGTAAAGGTCAAGTTACTGTTCAATCACTTGATGACGAATTCCAAATAAATATTAAATGTTTAGTCATACCAAATATCACGGGAACGTTGCCCGCATACGACTTCAATATAGCAGAGTTAAACTTGCCTGAGAATATTAAATTAGCAGATCCACATTGTAATAAAGCGGGAAAAATTAGTTTACTGATAGGCGCGGATTAATTTGGGACATAATAGGTAATGATCAAATTAAAGTAGGACGAAATAAGCCCGTATTACATGAAACCAAATTTGGCTGGGTATTAGGTGGCTCAGTTCACACTAATCAGGAGCAAAATATTTATTGTAACCTTAGTAATAATTTTGAAATACAAGAACAATTATCAAAGTTCTGGCAATTAGAAGAATGCCAAGAGAAACGAGATTGGTCAAACGAAGAAAACGCGTGCGAACAGCATTTTAAACAGAACACTGTACGCGACAGTGATGGTAGATTCATAGTTTCTATACCGTTTAAAAAACCGTTGACTGAATTGGGCGAATCAAAAACACAAGCCGAAAAACGATATTTTTCTCTTGAACGTAAATTAGCTAGTAACAGTAATTTAAAGAAAATGTACTCGGATTTTATAAACGAATACGAAGCGTTAGGTCACATGACCAAAGTGGAAAATAATGATATCAATTTAGATACATATTACATGCCGCATCATTGCGTAATCAAAAATGATAGTTTGTCAACAAAACTTCGCGTAGTTTTTGATTGTTCGGCAAAAACGTCAAGCGGTATCTCATTGAACGATATTCAAATGGTCGGACCGGTCGTCCAAGATGACTTATTTGCAATATTAATTAGATTTAGGCAACATAAAATCGTTATAAAGGCGGATATATGCAAAATGTATAGGCAAGTGCTCATACAACCGTCGCAAAGATCATTGCAAAGAATATTGTGGCGAAATAATCAATCTGAACCGTTGCAAGCATACAATTTAAATACCGTGACGTATGGCAGCTCATCATCGTCATATCTAGCAATTCGTTGTTTGTGGCAAATCGGTGACGAAGTGAAATGCACGAATCCTAATTTATCGACTATTATACAACGCGATTTTTATGTTGACGATTTGCTCACCGGAGCAAGTAGCAAACGAGAAGCAAGTTCTATTTGCAAAGATTTAATCGAAGCATTGAAAGGGGGCTGCTTTGAACTAAGAAAATTCGCGTCAAATTGCCCAGAAGTACTGGCAAATCTAGCCGATGTAGATTATAACTTAATGGTAATAAACTTAGGTGAAAACGAAAACACTAAAACTCTCGGCATGAACTGGCAGCCGAACGAAGACAAATTATTATTCAAAATATCAGAGCACTCAAACGGTACGCGTATAACAAAGCGCGCGATTTTGTCTAGCATTGCTCATATTTTCGATCCGTTAGGGCTATTAGCGCCATGCACGATAATAGCAAGAGGAATGTTGCAAAACTTGTGGTTAAGCGGCGTCACGTGGGACGACGAGCTTCCGGTTCAAATTCAAAATAAGTGGTCTAGTTTTAGAAATGAACTCAGCGAGCTAAACAATTTGCTTATACCAAGACATGCGTTTTGTGAAGCTCACGTGGACATACAATTGCATATGTTTTCGGATGCCTCCGAGATGGCATATGGTGCTTGTGCGTATTTACGCACAACGGACACCAACGGAAAACGCGTTGTAAATTTACTTTGTGCCAAATCGAAGGTAGCACCGTTGAAGTCAGTTTCGATACCGCGATTGGAGCTATGCGGAGCTTTGCTGATGGCGAAGCTAGCGCACAAGATACGTAACGCATTATCGATAAAGATAGAATCATGCGTGTTTTGGACGGATTCTACAATTGTTCTGGGTTGGTTGAAATTACCACCGCGGGCGTTAAAGACGTTTGTTAGTAATCGCGTCGCAAAGATTCAAGAATTAACAATGAAAGATCAATGGCGTCACGTGCCAACTAAACATAATCCGGCGGATGCGGTCTCGCGTGGATTGTCTCCTACAAAATTACTCGCGCATAAATTATGGTGGCATGGCCCGAGCTGGTTAATCAACGACGAAATTGACTGGCCTACACTCGAGCAAGGCAAGGAGGAATTGCCGGACCGACGAATGGAAACAAATATATTATGCGCGGTTGTAGAGTCAACGTTTCCATTTAAAAATTATTCAAATTTTCACAAATTACTACGAATAGTAGCATATATGTTTCGGTTTATAAAGGGCTGCAGATCGACAGAAAGGCGTCAAAACGGCTTTCTGACGATACATGAATTAAGGTACGCTCAAACAAGGTTGACGGCATTAGCGCAAGGTGCATGTTTTTATAAGGAGATCAATGATCTAAAAAGGGAGGGGCGAGTAGGATTAAAGAGCCCCATTTTATCATTGAATCCCTTTTTGGATGATGACGGTTTACTTAGAGTAGGCGGTAGATTAACAAACTCAAAATTTAAATATGCCAAACAACACCTATGCATATTAGATTCGAAACATCATTTTATGAAATTGATAATGCGAGATGCACATAGGTGTTTGCTGCACGCCGGTCCACAACATTTATTAGCAAATGTCCGCGAACGATGGTGGCCTGTTGGTGGACGGAACTTGGCGAAAGCCACGGTGCGCGAATGTATCCATTGTTTTAGATTTGATGCAAAACTCACACAGCCTATAATGGGCAATTTGCCAAGGCAACGTCTCGAAGCCGGTGTTCCCTTCGGCGCGGTCGGCACGGACTATGCGGGCCCATTTTCAATACGTGATAAGAAAGGTCGCGGAGCTAAAATGTCAAAGGGGTATGTTTGTCTATTTGTCTGTCTCGCGAGTAAAGCTATTCACTTAGAGCTTGTGAGCGATTTAACGAGTGAATGCTTCATTGCTGCTTTGCGCAGGTTCGTGGCCCGTCGGGGCAAACCAAATGTAATATTGTCGGACAACGGTACAAACTACGTTGGCGCGAACACCGAACTGAAAAGACTTCTCACCTTCGTTAATAATAATGCAGAGATAAATAACATGTTATTGCGCGAAAATATTGAATGGAAATTCACACCTCCGCACACCCCTCATTTCGGCGGATTGTGGGAGGCAGGCGTGAAATCAGTAAAACATCATTTGCGGCGCGTGTTAGGCGAGGCTCATTTAACCTTTGAGCAATTCTATACGGTGCTTGTGCAAATAGAATGTATCCTAAACTCCCGGCCATTGACTCCACTATCAACACACCCATACGATTTAAATCCTCTGACTCCCGCACACCTTTTGATTGGAAGAAGTACAAGTGAGGTAGCTGACGTTGACTGTCGAAACGTGCCCGTAAACCGATTATCAGTCTATCAACACATTCAAGCATTGAAGCAGCACTTTTGGCAGCGATGGTCGCGTGAATACGTATCCGAGCTGCAGCAACGATGTAAATGGAAAACTACAGGAGAGAAGTTGAAGGCAGGTGCTTTGGTGCTCTTGAAGGAGGATAACGCACCACCACTTCGATGGAAGTTGGGGCGAGTTATCGACATCCACCCGGGTAAGGACAACATCGCCAGGGTCGCAACGATTCGAACAGCCAGCGGAACAACGAAGCGAGCGTTCAACAGGATCTGTCCTCTACCACTTGAGGACGACGATCTCTGTCAATCTTCATTGAAGGCGCAGGTCCTTCAAGTCGGGGGGTTATGTTAGTGAGTGGGCTGATGTGCGCGCTGAGGGGTGAGGAAGGCGTGGTGTGACGTGCGAGTGTGGTGCGGTGTGCAACAGAGTGACGGGGGGGTAGTGAGATGGTACGGTGGTAGCCGTGAGACAGTGTGGTTATAGCGTTCAGTGAAGGTACATCGCAGCTACGTTACATAGCACAGTGAAACTTACGTTCGATCTATGCCCGCACATAGACAAGCAAATGACGTTTATGCGAGCATCATAAACTCAGGCAGTGTGAATCAGTTGCACACAGATGCGACAGACACATCCACCCAATACAAAAGCACTTTTTGATAATTCAATAATTAATGCTGAAAAACATACACACTAGCCGTACGCGTCTACAACTTTAAACAATAATGACGAAATTCGAATTCCAATTCAACAGCAAGATGTGTATACATTGCCTTGGAATAGTTTACTTTACATTGAAGGAAAAATTTTAAAATCAGACAACACAGTTTCAAAAACGGTTAAACTTGTAAACAACGCTTTCTGTCATTTATTTGATGAAATTCGTTATGAAGTTGGCGGCGTAGTTATAGACCGTGTGAGAAATCCGGGTATAACATGCACAATGAAAGGTTATATTTCTTATAATACAAATGAGAGTGTTCGCTTACAAAATGCGGGCTGGTCACCATCAACTGATATTACACAACAACTGCTTGATGAAAAGGGCAATTTTAATGTTTGTTTACCACTACGTATGCTAATGGGATTTGGTGAAGATTTCAGAAAAGTTATTTTAAACTTGCGTCAAGAATTAATTCTGATTCGCAGCAGCACCGACATTAATGTTATTGAAAATAGTGTTGAAAATGAAATCATAAAAATAGAGCTATCAAAAGTGCATTGGAAGATTCCTCATATCTCTGTAGCTGATGCGGAACGTCTTATGCTAATGAAGTATGTGGAAAAAAGCGCTGAGCTGGAAATCGCTTTCCGAAGCTGGGAACTTCAAGAATATCCGCTGTTACAACAAACAATGCAACACACATGGGCCGTAAAAACTTTATCACAGCTGGAAAAACCGCGATTTATAATTTTCGGCATGCAGACAGATCGTAAAAACATGGCCAAGAAAAATATGAGTGTATTTGATCATTGTTTCATAACAAATGTTAAGTTGTATTTAAATTCTGAGATTTATCCATATGATAATTTAAATTTGAACTTTTCGACTAATACGTGGGCCATGTTGTATGAGATGTACGCTCAGTTTCAACAAGGCTATTATGAACGCGAGATTGAACCTGTTTTATCACCAAAATATTTTAAAGACATCGCTCCGCTTGTAGTTATTGACTGCTCTCATCAAAATGAAATTCTAAAATCGGGTGCAGTTGATATTAGACTTGAATTTGAAACATCTTCAAATATACCAAATAAAACTGCAGCATACTGTCTCATACTTCATGATAGAGTTGTTAAATATAATCCATTTACTAGTGTAGTTAAAAATTTGTAAACATCTGTTTTTTAATTTATGTACCCATTTTAACTTTAAACTGTGTATTAGCTGTTAAACTGCTATCATGTTAAGATATACAATTAATAATGCTTTTACTGCTTTAAATTTAGTAGCGGATATTGAAGCATGTATAGTTTATGATTTGGATGATAGCATAAATATTTATGATTTGAAAAATATGAATTTACTAGTAACAATTCTCATACCAAAAAATGTAACAAAAGATAGATCTATAAATTTAACTATATATTTTTATAATAAACATTTAAATTATGATGTACATCTTTTAACATATTTACTAAAATTTGAACCTTATTTTAATTATAAGTTAATATATAATGCAAATGAAAATGATGTATCTACTTTAGTGTATATTGACGGATGTGAACTTGATGATTTTGTACAATCTGCTAATTTAAGTTAGAACATTTATTGTATTATGATGATTTTAAAAAAAAATAAAAAACAAAATGTATATATACATGTGTGTTTTATTTCTATTATTACCTGTATCTATCACTGGTTTATGTAAAAAAACACATTATTTATTAATATATATATATATATTTATTCTTTTAAATGTAATTACACAACTAGTCTTAATAATAAAAATATTATAAGTATCAGCAGCGGTGACACACTTGCGGCTGCGTAACTCGAATCGGTGGTGGTTCAAACACTTTTTTAACACCAGTAACGTCTGGCATATAGTTCCACACTTCTAAACAGTTTTTACAATTACACACCAAACTTTCCGTATTTTGCAACATTTCCCTAGTTGGAGTATGATGTTGCTTTTCAACTTTTATAATTTTAGTCACTGATGTGACCGTCAAAATTTCTTGGGTTACTAGCAAGTAATCCATTTTAAAAAAGTTATAAAACTGACTTCTCCAGGCAGCAACTATGCAATTTATACTGATGCGTAATTGGGAATTTGCATATTATTAACAGCTTCAACGTCCCCATATGTCATTTTCATACTCGTAAGGGTATTTAACATGGGAGGGGATGAGCAAACGTTCTTTATTTTTATATTAAAAACTAGAAAAACTTATACATTAAAAATAATCCAAATAATCACTTAATCAAGTTCTGTAATTTGTATCAAATTTACCCTAATACAGCTCTGTGTGTGTGTGTATTAAATTTTTCCTATATAAAATTCGATGCCATTTATGCGGGTTCATCATTCGTAGTCGGTTTGTTGCGTAAGATACTTAAAATGACGTATACGTTAGCTTCTCTTAGTGATGGTGCAGTGAAAAACGTAATTGAATCGTTTAAAATTTTAAAAACTGTTGATGAATGCATTAATTGGATTAAACATACTAATAAAATTATTCTTCTTCTTAGCAAAGCAATACGGCATCGGGTTACTGACGACAATTATTTTAAACTCAAAGCTAATTTATCGCATTTAAAATTGTATCGTGAAAAAATTAAACATTTGAAATCATTAATACTAAAACGTGGTGGTAATGTTAGTGCTTTGAAACGTGTTGAAAAAAAATTAATTTGGAAAGATATAGAGTCTTGTTTTGATTCGCGTATTAGAACTGGTATTATTGCGAATATTAAATATAAAGATCCGAAACTATTTCTTGAAAAATGTTTTGTTATATTTTCGAATAAAATTAAAAATTCGTTAAAACTTTCTCTTATAAAAGTAAACGTAATATTTGTGGCTAACTTTGTTTTACCTTCTTCCGGTAAAATAGATTTGAAATATTTCAATACAGCTAATAATATAATAACTCACACAACAGATATTAAGGTATGGTATAGGGAAAACGTGTGTGACAAAATTTTATCTAAATTAGAAGAATTTGAAGAACGTGATTCTGGTTGGGCTCTTTTAGAAATTTTGCATTTGAAAATTCATATTAATAAATATATTCCGATTTCAGGCGGTACATATATAAATTTACCTGCAGATATTAAGCAGAAACAGGCAATAATTAATGTTAAAAATAATGACGAGTATTGTTTTTTGTGGGCTATAGTTTCGTGTCTTTATCCTGCGAACAAAAATTCCGATCGTGTTTCATCATATCCACATTTCAAGGACGTGTTACGATATGATAATTTAACTTTTCCTATGCAATTGAAAGATATTTCAAAATTTGAAACTATGAATAATTTGGCTATAAATATTTACACTTTAGAATCTGTTAATAACGAAAAAAATCAAGTTATTCCTTTACATTTATCTACTCAAGACAGTACTAAACGAATTCATTTACTTATGTTATATTCAACTGAAAACTTAGAAATGGAAATTGATGATTACGATAGTGATACTGATATTGTTAAATGTGTGCGAAACAGTACAAATTGTCATTTTATGTGGATTAAAAATTTATCGAGATTACTGCGCAGTCAAGTTTCAGCTACACATAAATCATGGTTTTGTGATCGTTGTTTAAATCATTTTAAAACTGATACGCTTCTTGAAAAACATTATAATTATTGCAAAACTAAAAACATGACCAGAGTAAGGCTACCTGAAGAGAACGAAAAATATTTAAAATTTAAAAACTTTAGACATCAAGATAAAGTTCCATTTACATTGTACGCGGATTTGGAATGTATTTTAGAAAAAGTTGAAAGTTCCAATGATGATGATAAAAATACAAAAATAACTCAAAAACATATTCCATGCAGTATTGCATATTATTTGAAATGTGCATATGATGACTCATTATCTAACTTTAATTTATATCGTGGTAAAGATTGTATTGATTGGTTTACAAATAAACTGCAACTGATTGCTAAGAATGTAAGTAAAATATTTGCCGATATCGTGCCAATGCAATTAACGCCTGAGCAAGAAGTTGAATTTTCAAATGCAAAAAACTGTCACATTTGCCGCCAGCCATTTCAAACACAAGACACTATCGTACGCGATCATAATCATTTTTTGGGGAATTTTAGGGGTGCGGCGCATCAAACTTGTAACTTATTATACAGAAAATCACATAAAATTCCAGTAGTATTTCATAATTTATCCGGTTATGATTCTCATTTTTTAATTAAAAATGTTGCGTTAGGATTTCCAGGTAATATCTCATTACTACCGATAAATAAAGAGCGATATATCTCATTTACCAAATACATTGAAAATTGTAATATAAGTTTTAGATTTATTGATTCTTTTCGTTTTATGGCTAGCAGCATTGAAAAATTGTCATCATTTTTAAAAGATCAAGACAAAGTAACAATTAGAAAATATTTTAACAATGAAAATGAATTTAAACTTTTAAATCGAAAAGGCCTATTTTGTTATGATTATTTAGATAGTTGGGAAAAATTAGAGCAAACAAATTTACCACCACGTACAGATTTTTATAGTATTTTAAAAAATGCCGAAATTTCTAATGAAGATTACAATCATGCTTGTAATGTTTGGACTACTTTTAATATTCAAACGCTAGGAGATTATTCGGATTCATATCTAAAAACCGACGTTTTATTATTGACAGATATATTTGAAAATTTTCGTGAAAGTTGTTTGCAGACATATGATTTAGATGCGCTTCATTACTATACGGCACCGGGCTTGGCATTTGACGCGATGCTAAAATATACAAACATTGAACTCGAGTTACTTACTGATATAGATCAATTTATGTTCATTGAGCGTGGAATACGGGGCGGAGTTGCACAATGCTCAAATCGTTACGCTCGCGCAAATAACAAATATATGCAAAATTATAATTCAAATGAAGAAAATATTTATTTAATGTATTTTGATATTAACAACTTATATGGTGCTGCAATGAGTAATTATTTACCATTTGCTGAATTTGAATGGGTACAACAAACAGACATATACAAAATTGATATAATGAATATTAGTGCCGAATCAGATATCGGGTATATTTTTGAAGTAGATTTGGAATATCCAATCGAACTACATAAACTTCATAAAGATTTACCGCTTTGCCCAGAGCATTTTACTCCACCGATGTCAAAACAGTCGAAATTAATTACAAATCTATATCCGAAAAATAATTATATTATTCATTACCGCAATCTTCAACAGAGTTTAGAGCTAGGATTAAAAATTACTCGCATTCATCGCGTTTTAAAATTCAAACAGGCTCCGTGGCTGAAAAAATATATTGATTTAAATACAGAATTAAGAAAAGAATCTGATAATGAGTTCAAAAAAAATTTTTACAAATTAATGATAAATAGCGTCTTCGGAAAGCAAATGGAAAATGTTCGCAAATATAAAAACATTAAACTTGTCGGAAAGTGGAATGGTCGATATGGAGCAAAAGCATATATATCTAATCCTGCTTTCCACAGTTGCACAATTTTGGACAAAGATCTTGTAATAATAGAAATGAATAAAACTGATATTTTATTAAATAAACCAATTTACGCCGGCTTCGCGATTCTAGACATAGCAAAAACTTACTTATACGATTTTCATTATAATTACATTAAACATGAATTTGGCAATGATGCGAAACTGTTATATACAGATACGGACTCTCTCATATACAGTTTCCATAATATTGATATATATGAAATTATTAAAAAAGACATAGAGAAATTTGATACTTCAGATTACCCTGAAAATAATATTTTTAATATTCCACGTGTAAATAAGAAAGTTATTGCCTTAATGAAAGATGAAAACGCGGGAAAAATAATGAGAGAATTTGCTGGTTTGCGTGCTAAAATGTATGCATATATTGTTGACGAATCTGACTATAAGAAAGCTAAGGGTGTTACTGCTGTTACGTTAAAAAGTATAACTTTTCAAGATTACTACGACTGTTTATTTTCCAATATTTTAATTTCAAAACAACAAACTTTAATTCAAAGTAAAAATCATAATGTATATACTATTAGTCAAAATAAATTAGTATTAGTTGCTAATGATGATAAACGCATGCTAAACTTTTATTCCACAGATACACTTCCTTGGGGGTTTGAAGAAAATGCTATTTAATATTGTTACTTGTTTAGTTATAAGTTGAAATGTATAATAACACACGTAAATAAATATATATGTTAACAAAAGTTCTTGTTTAATTTCATAAATATCCTATCGCTTCAGTATGAATTTATTAATAATTAATTCAATAATATTAATTTATAACAT
This sequence comes from Clivina fossor, assembly GCA_963966155.1. Classification (NCBI taxonomy): domain Eukaryota; kingdom Metazoa; phylum Arthropoda; class Insecta; order Coleoptera; family Carabidae; genus Clivina; species Clivina fossor. The sequence continues at coordinate 819,607 of OZ014562.1, read as the reverse complement.
TTATCTATTTCACACAATTATATGCACACAAATTTTGTTTATGTTTTAAAATAGAACTTTAACTATATTCCTTATTTAACATTTGGCATAGCTATGCAGGCAGATCAATTCGCAAATTGTATGACGCATCATAAACTCAGCCACCTGCACCTAATTTAGTTCATAACCTAGTACTTTAATCTTACACGTGCGCAAAATTTCACCCCTTCTTAAAGTTTATTGACACGCAACGCCACACTGACCATCTTGGAATGCATGAGTCATCTAATTTGTACACCTGCAATTAGGTCAAGGTACGCGCGACAAAGTTTAACAACCTTAAGTGGTGTATTAGTCACCTAATTTGTACACCTGCGAATTACATAGCCATGGTCTGGTTCCCCACCCGGCCGTACCCCGCTCCCCCACGTACCCCTCACCTATGAGTTCGGACAATCCCTGTACTACTTAAATGTTTGTAAAAATCCTGCAACACGTCGATTTTCTTTTATCTATATATTTAGTTTTTAATAAATATATATGTATATGCATAAAAGAATTACACAATTTAATTATTATACAATGTTGTCAATTTTTCCAAAAATACTATTCAAAATTTATTTAAATCATAGTGTTTGTACGATTCAAAATAAATTTTCAGAATAGATTCTTTTTTGTTGCATAATAATTAATTAAATTTTTTTAAAATGGTGCCCCCCAACTTTTGATAAATAAAAATGAAGTTTTCATTTTTATTTCCTAGTATTTATATGATAAGTGATTTATATATATTATATTATATATATATATATATATATATATATATATATATATATATATATGTAAGTTTATACATATACGTCCAATCTTATTTAAAATTGTTACAGTATCCCAACCGAATGGAAGCGCTAAATGAGTTACTTGGCCAGACACCAAAACGTACTATTGTTAATTACATTACTTGGTGGACATTTTTTAGATTAATAGATGAAATAAATATTATACCTAATGATTTATATGAAACAATGTTACCGCTTGAGAAAGCTACCGGAAAACACGAAGATCCACCAAGATGGCAAAGCTGTATTAGGAGAGTGAAAAAGTATTTCTATCCCGCATTAATTTCGAGATATAACAAGAAATATTTGAGCAAAGAAGATTTCAATGAATTAGATAAAATTGAAAATTACTTTCATACAGCAAGTTTAGAAATAGCACAATTAGTCGAGTCGACTCACCTAAAGAAATCTAACATAAAATTAACAGTTTTTCGAATAAAACTTGTAAATGATTCGTTTGAGAACAATCTTTATGGAAAGGTAATTAGTAAAAGTGCCAGATTTATGCAGATCAATTTTAACTTCAACTTCAACTTCAATCTATTCTGCAACTGTAAATTCTTCGAACAGATAAATATGCATTACCATATGTACCCGTGCTTGCATTCAACTACCATTTCAAATTATATTTTGCTTAATTAATAGATAATTAACTCTTATCTTTTATAGTTTAAGTTATATTGACGTATGCCCAGTAGCATTAAACTTTCTGACAATTACAACAAAACATCAAAAAAATTCGATATTGTCTGTTTAAATAATAATACGATGGAAATAGAAATAAATAAGATAGTATTAGTTTCTTAATTATCATTATCGGAAATATTAAAGGAATTTATTTTAAGGAACATAGTGTGTAATGTACATACATGGGTCAGTTACATTTATCTATATTGCATGAATGTTGCATTTTATTGATAGTTGTAGTTTAAGTTTAAGTTGTAGTTTAGTTTGAAGTTGAAATTGACCTGTATGAATCCGCCATAATAATTAATAATTTATCGCACCATGGTTCGAACCTGGCTTGGGTATATGTTGAGACCATATCTTTTCAGTACGATTGATAATCTGATAGCAGAGTATACAGAGTGTTCCATACATATTAACATACTGAATGATTCACATATATGAGGTGATCACCAACATATATATATATACAGTATTTTTTATTTGTTCCTAAGTATAATTTTGTAATTGGAAGTGGCTTGTAAGGAACTCTTATTATATATAATTTTTTTTTTATAAAAATTATTTTTACAAAAAACACGTGGTTTTTTTTACATTTCAAAAATATTTTATTTTGACGTTTCGGCTTTTTTGGATAAAGCCATCTTCAGCTGATAATTAAGAGAATAACAACAAAAGAATTAACAACTTAAAATATACAACAATTATTAAAATTAAAAGATTACAAACCTTATTATAAAAGAGACATAACCTAACAGGTTGATTTAATGTTACATATTAAATTCGTCTTGGTAAAATTTTATAGAGCAACTGTTTGTTAAATATTGGATAGTAATATAAAAGATGATTGTCGGTAATTTAGATAATCAATTATGTATTTTATAACAAATGATATGAAACACGTTAGTCACACACATGTTGCTGGATGTTGAGTTGCCGGTGTGAAGTTTATAAGCAAATGCAAAGACCAACAGCAAAAAAATATAAAATAACAGACGAACTATTTCTCGTGCCAACTGTCGTTACTAAACTCCTGTAAAATATTTCGCGCTAAATATGAATAATTATTATAATTTGATTTAAAGTTTACATGGTCTGTTTAATTAATATTGATATAAAATTTTTCTATAATTAATCTTCTGTTTCTGTTTTTTTCATAAGTAATTATTCTGGGTTCATTAAAACTAAATTTGTGTCCTTTGTCAACATAATGTTCACAAAGACTGCTGTGATAAGCATTTTTTAATTTGCAATGATATTCATGCTGATATGTTCTTTTAAGTAATGTTTGTGAGGTTTTACCTATATAATTTTGATTACAACCACCACAATTTATTTGGTAAACTAAATTCGTTTTAAGATTATTGTCAGTATTATCTTTAATTTTTGTTTGTAGATTATTTAAGTTGTTGTCTTTAGTAGTAACTACTTCAAAGTTTAATTCATTAAGTATGTGTTTACATTGAGGTAAAATTTCTTTAATGTACGAAATCGAGACATATTTTTTTTTTATTATTATTATTAATACTTATGCTATTGTTAGCATGTACATTGCAAAATGTACTTCCTACCTAAAATCCATAAAAAAGATATTCCCTTCAGACAAATCACGTCAACTATTGATACACCAACTTACAAACTATCGAAATATTTTGGTAACTATCTAAAACAAATAACTCTAAAAAACTCTTTTGAATTAGTTAATGATATTAAAAATTTACATATACCGGACAAATACATATATGTATATAAATATGTAATTTTGATTACAACCACCACAATTTATTTGGTAAACTAAATTCGTTTTAAGATTATTGTCAGTATTATCTTTAATTTTTGTTTGTAGATTATTTAAGTTGTTGTCTGTAGTAGTAACTACTTCAAAGTTTAATTTATTAAGTATGTGTTTACATTGAGGTAAAATTTCTTAATATACGAAATCGAGACATATTTTTTTTTATTATTATTATTAATACTCATGCTATTCTTAACATTCTCATTTGTCGGTTTATCATATTTTGCATTGTTGATTCTGTAATGAATGTGTCTGTCAATAAATTTTTCAGGATAATTGTTGTTTACCAATAACTGTTTTATTATTTTAATGTTATTATTGTGGAAACGAGTATCAGATAGAGATAGAGCTCTGTGAAGCAGAGAGTCAATAACATTGCGTTTGAATTTAAGTTTTGTGTATGATCAAAAATTTAAATATCTTCCAGATGCTATGTTTTTTCTGTACCAGTTGGTAATTATTTTATTTTTTTCTTTAATAAGTGTAACGTCTAAATAATTTAATTCATTATTATTTTTTATTTCTACAGTAAATTTGATATTTGGGTGTGCTTTATTGAATGTATCTAAAATTTCTTGAACGCAATCTTCGCGAGCGATAATAACACAGTCGTCCACGTATCTTTTGTAATGTAAAATGTTAAAGTTACTATTGTTCACTATCGGAATCTCTATGTAGTTCAAAATTAGGTCAGCTAAAGTACTAGATATTGGTGAACCCATGGGTGTGCCGTTAAGTTGTTTGTATGTTGAATTATTGTAAGTGAAAAGTGCAGAATCAAAAATCAGATTAATACCTTCTTTAAATTGAGTTATAGTGAGTTTAGTAATGTTTTCAATTTCATTTTTGTGTTTATCTATGCATTGTATAATCAACTCATGCGGAATACTTGGATATAACGCAACAACATCTAAAGAGAACATAATGTATTTGTCCGGTATATGTAAATTTTTAATATCATTAACTAATTCAAAAGAGTTTTTTAGAGTTATTTGTTTTAGATAGTTACCAAAATATTTCGATAGTTTGTAAGTTGGTGTATCAATAGTTGACGTGATTTGTCTGAAGGGAATATCTTTTTTATGGATTTTAGGTAGGAAGTACATTTTGCAATGTACATGCTAACAATAGCATAAGTATTAATAATAATAATAAAAAAAAAATATGTCTCGATTTCGTACATTAAAGAAATTTTACCTCAATGTAAACACATACTTAATGAATTAAACTTTGAAGTAGTTACTACTAAAGACAACAACTTAAATAATCTACAAACAAAAATTAAAGATAATACTGACAATAATCTTAAAACGAATTTAGTTTACCAAATAAATTGTGGTGGTTGTAATCAAAATTATATAGGTAAAACCTCACAAACATTACTTAAAAGAACATATCAGCATGAATATCATTGCAAATTAAAAAATGCTTATCACAGCAGTTTTTGTGAACATTATGTTGACAAAGGACACAAATTTCGTTTTTATGAACCCAGAATAATTACTTATGAAAAAAACAGAAACAGATGATTAATTATAGAAAATTTTTATATCAATATTAATTAAACAGACCATGTAAACTCTAAATCAAATTATAATAATTATTCATATTTAGCGCGAAATATTTTGCAGGAGTTTAGTAACGACAGTTGGCACGAGAAATAGTTTGTCTGTTATTTCATATTTTTTTGCTGTTGGTCTTTGCATTTGCTTATAAACTTCACACCGGCAACTCAACATCCAGCAACATGTGTGTGACTAACGTGTTTCATATCAATTGTTATAAAATACATAATTGATTATCTAAATTACCGACAATCATCTTTTATATTACAATACAATGTTTAACAAACAGTTGCTCTATAAAATTTTACCAAGACGAATTTAATATGTAACATTAAATCAACCTGTTAGGTTATGTCTCTTTTATAATAAGGTTTGTAATCTTTTAATTTTAATAATTGTTGTATATTTCAAGTTGTTAATTCTTCTGTTGTTATTCTCTTAATTATCAGCTGAAGATGGCTTTATCCAAAAAAGCCGAAACGTCAAAATAAAATATTTTTAAATTGTAAAAAAAACCACGTGTTTTTCGTAAAAATAATTTTTATAAAAAAAAAAAATTTTATAATAAGAGTTCCTTACATGCCACTTCCAATTACAAATATATATATATATATATATATATATATATATATATACATATATATATATATATACATATATATATATATATATATATATATATATATATATATATATATATACACATATATATATATATATATACATATATATATATATATATATATATATATATATATATACATATATATATATATATATATACATATATATATATATATATATATATATATATATATATATATATATATATATATTATATTTGTGTTATTTTTTCGACTGAAATTATTTTAAATTTTTATTTGATTTGTTTAATTCAGGTAAGCAGTCTTATTTTACAGGATAAGGCAATTAATTTCTCATAATCCTCTTTATTAGTTGTTGTTCGTATTTTTTTTATTGCTTCATTCGATATTTCGAGTCGGGTTTGACTCTTCTTCAGGAATTTCGCACTATGAATGAATATATTTTGTTACATTATTTTTAGATATTACAATTATAGATACAAATTAATTAATACAACTTACATGTATACATAAATAAATTTTTTGTTACATTTACAACTTTAAACTTCTTTCGATTGACCATATACTATATAAATGATATTAATATTTTTTTATTTGACTCGTGTGTTCGTTATTATTACTAATTAAAAACTATGTGTTGTCATATATTTAAAATACAAAAAACGAAAAACAAAAACAATACGACAGATTAAAATTATTATGCCTGTTATCATCTGGTTATAACAGATTCGTCAAAATTTATTTATTTATTTCACACTGATTTTTAATTGTTTTGTAATTAACTTTGTTAAAAAAAATACGAACAACAACTAATAAAGAGGATTATGAGAAATTAATTGCCTTATCCTGTAAAATAAGACTGCTTACCTGAATTAAACAAATCAAATAAAAATTTAAAATAATTTCAGTCGAAAAAATAACACAAATATAATATAATATCAATTATGGGATTTTACAACGACATCAAACGTAACTACGATGAATATCTATGTGACCTATTAAAATCATGGTCAAATTACAACTTAAAACTGGCGTCGATGAAGAATAGAAGAACTTTTCTAATGAAATGCAAACAACATCGCATTTTTCCAAAGCATATTACAAATGGAATAAAAGGAATATACAATATTTTAAATACGAATGACTCAAAAAATAATAACATTGTACTTAAATTTAACGATGAGATGAAATATAAAATACTAAAAATAGAAATTAACATCACGAATCAAGAAATTAGGGATCTCAATAAAAAAATAGAAAATAATATAAGACAAATACATAACACAAATTTACCGAAACACATAATTGACGAATACCAAGAAACACTACAAAAAAAATATATAAAGGAATATAACAAGACAAAACAGAGTAACATAAAAAAAAAAAATTTAATGAATTGCAATCGAATGTGATCAAAGAAACATACTCCACAGAAGAAAAATGGATAAAGAACATAACAGGATCAGAAATCCCACAAGAAATCAATCAATTTCTATCTCTAGGACCGGATTTTAGTATAAAAACAACAAAACAAGATGTAAAAATACCTAACATTTTATCTGAAGTAGAGAATGCGATAATAAAAACAGCATCAGATAGTAACGTGATTAGAGCACAAGCCACGAATATAATTACAAATTATATCCAATCACATGAAGAACCTGCAGATATGAATATAAAATCATACAACAAAACTAAAAAATTCCTGAAATCCAACCCTGATTTAGTAGTGACCCGTTCAGATAAAGGAAACGTCACAGTAATAATGAAAACAGAGGACTACAATAAAATGACACAAGAGTTATTACAAGACAAAAAATATTACAAAGAGATTAACACAGACAAAACCAATAGTATACAACAGAATAGCAATAAATTAATCAAAGAATTGAAGGAAAAACATTTTATAAATGATGAAAAAGCAAAACAACTAACTAAATACAATGCAACTGAACCGAGATTTTATGCCTTACCAAAAATTCATAAACCACAACTTACAGGCAGACCTATTATTAGCTCTATTAATGCACCTAGCGAACCGTTATGCATTTTTGTCTCTGAAATTTTAACTTACACGTGCGAAGAACTAGATACATACAATATAAAAGACAGTTTTCAATTCGCAGATAAAATACAAAACCACCGTATTCCAGAAAACTTTATAATTATTAGTCTCGATGTAATAAATTTATTCACCAACATACCATTAGAATTAACAAAAGACGTAATAACAAAAAGATGGACAACGATCGAAAAATATACTAACATGGACTTAATAATATTCTTAAAATTAATTTCTTTTATATTCAATAACAACACATTTAGTTACAAAGACAAGCATTACATACAAACACACGGAGTAGGAATGGGAAATAAATTGTCTCCAATACTCAGTAGACTAATAATGGATTATCTGTTAGAAATATGCGTAAAAAAACTATCATTTAAACCAGATTTTTTATATAAATATGTAGACGACTTAATATTATCAATCCCTGAAAATAAAAAGGATGAAACGTTACAAGTATTTAATAGTTTTGATAAAAATCTACAATTTACAATAGAATGTGAAACCAATCATGCAGTACCTTTTTTAGATACTTTAGTCATTAGAAACGTGGATAACATAATCAATCTAGATTGGTACAAGAAACCATGTTCATCGGGAAGGTACATACATTACAGATCAGATCACCAAATAAAAACTAAACTAAATACTTGGATCGGTTTAAAAAATAGAATAACTAAAATAAGTCATCCATCATTTAAAGAAAAAAATTTAAAAAAATTAAGAACATTATGCATAAATAATGGATATCCCAGAACATTAGCAAATAAATTAATCTACCAATCAAACACAGGAGACCGAATATCACAACAGACGACATCACAACAAACAACAAATGCAGATATTCAGGAAGAAAAAAGGTATACAAGTTTTTCTAACATAAATAATCTAACTTCTGAATTAATCAAAGTTTTCAAAAAAACGGCACCTAACTTATACATAGCTAAAAAAAAATATAAAAAAAGTAAACAATCTATTTACCCGTTTAAAAGACAAACCAAAAAAGAAACAGCAAATTAATACAATATATAAACTAAAGTGTAGTTGTGGAAAAATTTACATAGGACAAACATCACAAAAACTAGCAAACAGAATATATCAACACAAAAGTGATGAAACTAAATTGAATAAAACTTGTGCATTGGCAGTACATGTACGAAAAACAAAACATACTGTCAATTATGAAGATCCTGAAATACTTACTATAGAAAATAACTATTATAAACGATTGTTCCTTGAAATGTGTTTCATTACAAAAAATAGTGCAATTACACTGAACGAAAAAACAGACACACAGAAATTAACAAACATATATGCGTTTTTACTTAAACAAAACAACAAATAATAATTTATCGCGGCAATTTTTAAACATATTAGTAATTGAATAATAAGAGAAAGAAGAAATAATTGCAATAAGAATATAATTAAACATAACAGAACAAAGTTCCTAATAACAAAAAAACTTAAGAAAACTAAAAATAACACGAATAATATAACTTAACCTCATAAAAAAAACTGACAGACAACAAAGACAAAGAAAAAATATCACAAACGTATATAAAAAAAATTTTTTAACAAAGTTAATTACAAAACAATTAAAAATCAGTGTGAAATAAATAAATAAATTTTGACGAATCTGTTATAACCAGATGATAACAGGCATAATAATTTTAATCTGTCGTATTGTTTTTGTTTTTCGTTTTTTGTATTTTAAATATATGACAACACATAGTTTTTAATTAGTAATAATAACGAACACACGAGTCAAATAAAAAAATATTAATATCATTTATATAGTATATGGTCAATCGAAAGAAGTTTAAAGTTGTAAATGTAACAAAAAATTTATTTATGTATACATGTAAGTTGTATTAATTAATTTGTATCTATAATTGTAATATCTAAAAATAATGTAACAAAATATATTCATTCATAGTGCGAAATTCCTGAAGAAGAGTCAAACCCGACTCGAAATATCGAATGAAGCAATAAAAAAAAATACGAACAACAACTAATAAAGAGGATTATGAGAAATTAATTGCCTTATCCTGTAAAATAAGACTGCTTACCTGAATTAAACAAATCAAATAAAAATATATATATATATATATATATATATATATATATATATATATATATATATATATGTTTAAAGCGTTGTGTGGTTCCTGATGACTGGAAACGAGCTGTCATTTGCCCTTTATTTAAAGGTAAAGGCAGTTCAAGTGAATGTACTAATTTTCGAGCGATTAGTCTTCTGAGTGTTCCCGGTAAATTATTTGGTAAAATAATAATTCATAAAGTTAGAGCACTAACTATTTCAAAAATTAGTGACGTTCAGGGTGGATTTTTGCCAGAGAGAGGATGTGTGGATCAATTGTTTGCTCTTCGTATGATTGTCGAAAAGTCACTTGATAAAAATAAAAAAGTGTTCTGTGGCTTTCTTGATTTAAGAAAAGCTTATGACAGTGTTCTTCGCGAAATTTTGTGGGATGTGCTTTGCGAGTACGGTGTTAATGGTAATCTTTTAGGAGCAATTCAAGCTCTGTATGATGGAAGTGAAGCTGCAGTACGAGTTGATGGTTGCTTAATTGATTGGTTTCGTATAGATGTTGGCGTCAAACAGGGCTGTGTAATGTCTCCTTGGCTATTTAATTTATATATGGATGTACTTCTTCGAAAAGCTTTCTGTGGTAATGATAGTATACAAATAGGTGATTGTGTTGTACCTGCTTTAGCGTATGCTGATGACGTGGTTGTTTTGGCTGAATCTGAAGAAAAACTGAGAAGGATGATTGATAGAATTAATGTTGTTGGTAAAGATATGAATCTTGTGTTGAATGTTGATAAGTACAAAGTTTTAGTTTTTGAGAAAGGTGATTTGATGACTGAATGTAATGTACATATTGACGGTGCACGTTTAGAGCAGGTTGATGAATTTGTGTATTTGGGTAGTTTGCTGTCTAGAGATGGCCGTTTTGATCGTGAAATTGAAAGGAGAGTAAATGCTGGTTGTAAGGTTTTGGGTGCTTTGGGAACTTTTGCTAGGAATGTAAATGTTTCAAAAGAAGCCCGTTTAAGTATATACAATGCAGTTTTGGTGCCTACGGTGATGTATGGTAGTGAATGTTGGGTTTGGTTGCAAAAGCATAAACGGAAAATGACTGCTGTGGAAATGAGATTTTTACGTGGGGTATGTGGTGTAACTAGGAGAGATCGGGTACGAAATAGACTAGTGTATGATGAGTGTGAAATTGAAAAAAATGTTGTAGCAAAAGTTGGTGTTAGTCAGCTAAGATGGTTCGGACATGTTGAGCGAATGTCTAATGAACGTTTGGTTAAAAAGATTTATTTGAATGATTTTGATGGTTTACGTTTGCGTGGACGTCCAATGAGTAGTTGGAGTGATATGATTGAGAGTGTTTTGCGTGAGCGAAAGTTTCCAAGTAGTAGGAATAGAAGAGCATGTATGAGAGGAATTATGAAAGTGGATGAAGCGAAAGTTGCTTGTTTGGATAGGAGTGTTTGGAGGCGACTGATTTCGGGATAATGAAAAGAGTTTGTGCCACACCCTTTTGGGTATATGGCGTGATTGTGTATGTATGTATGTATGTATGTATATATATATATATATATATATATATACATATATATATATATATATACATACATATATATATATATATATATATATATATACATGTATATATATATATATATACATACATATATATATATATATATATATATATATATATATATATATAAGTATATATATATATATATATATATATATATATATATATATATATGTATATAACCATAGGCCGTGTGCCATGACACGTCTATGTGATATAGTCGAATTGGGAGGGACTTAAGTATGCTTGAACTTTTTATCAATTTGATCGCAAGGAAACTGTTGTATAGTGATCGGTGCGGTGTCTGCAACATTCTCAATATATATATATATATATATATATATATATATATATATATATATATATATATATATATATATATATTTATATATATATATATATATATATAAATATATATATATATATATATATATATATATATTTATATATATATATATATATATATATATATATATATATATATATATAAATATATATATATATATATATATATATATAAATATATATATATATATATATATATACATATATATATATATATATATATATATATATAAATATATAGAAATCCTTCATATAGCATCTAGATGACGAATCCGAACTTAGTTTATGTGGGTGTGTAGATGTGTGTCCTCAGCTTTGATATGATCGTAACTCGTTCTAAACCTTTTAACAGATTTTAATAAAATTTTCAGGACAGGTTTATTTAGTGCCCAAAATAGTCATGCGGTTTTATTTTATCTAGTGATGCCAACTTTAAGAAAAAAAATTATTAAAATTTTCAAAAATTCTTTTTTTCTACATAATTTATTCGATTTTGATAAAATTTTCAGAGAAGATAATACTAATACTAATACCAACATAAATTACATAATTTCATTAATATTCAGTATTGCCAATTTTCCGAGAAAAAATTACTAATATTTAAATAAATTCATTATGATGGTCAAATTATTTATTCGATTTTATTCAAATTTTTAGAAAAGATAACCGTAGCATCTACATAAATTATATAATTTTAGTAAAATACAGTTTTGCCAACTTTCTGAGAAAGAAATTACTAAAAATTTAAAAAATTTATATGGTTATGTTATTTAACCGATTTTACTCAAATTTTCACAAAAGTTTCGCCTAGTATCCATATAAATTATATTATTCAGACAAAATACGATGTTGCCAACTTTTCAAAAAAAAATCATTAAGTTTTAAAAAATTCATTATGAGAACGTTATTTAACAGATTTTAATAAAATATTTAAAAAAATTCTTCTAGTAGTCACATAAGTTATATAATTCTAACAAAATACAGTGTTGGCAACTTTCCGAGAAAAAATTTATAAATTTTTTAAAAATTTATTATGGACACTTTAATCGATTTTATTCAAATATTTACAAAATATTCGCCTAGTGCCCATATAAATTATATAATTTTTAGAAAATACAGTGTTGCCAATTTTCCGAGAAAAAAATTGTGGCTACGTTATTTGATTTTGTTATTCAATTTTGATTAAATTTTCATAAAATTTTCTCCTATTGTCTACATAAATTATAATTCTATTAAAATACAGTGCTGCTAACTTTCTAAGAAAAAAATAATAAAAATTTAAAAATTTATTATGGTTAAAATATTTATCCGATTTTATTCAAATTTTTACAGAAGATAACTCTAACACCTACATAAATCATATAATATTAGTAAAATACGGTGTTGGCAAATTTCCGAGAAAAAAATACTAAAATTAAAAAAAAATTATTATGGCCTTGTTATTTAACCAATTTTAATCAAATTTTCACAAAAAAAATTCCTAGCGCCTACATAAATTTTATAATTTTAATTAAATTCAGTATTGCCAACTTTTCGACAAAAAAGTAATAAAATATTTATAAATTCATTACGGCCATATTATTTAACCGATTGTAATAAAATTCTTACACAAAAAACATTTTAGTGCTTATAAAAATTATATAATTTTACTTTACTACAAGGTTGCCAAAAAAATTACTACATTTTTTGAAATTAAATTTTGGTTTCATTATTTATTTAGTTATATATATATATATATATATATATATATATATATATATATATATATATATATATATATATAGGCTGTTAATAAAAAAACTTTACACACTTTGGTAGGTGATAGTAGAGTTGAAAACAAGAAACAAATTTTAATACATTTAGGTCCAATACGCATTGGTTTTCGAAATACGGAATTTTTAAATTTTTATTTGCACTGTTATCTGCGATAAACGATCAATCGCAGAAACAACACATGTCAATAAAAATTTTCTAATAAATTTAACGGTGAAATTACTTATTGCCATTTCAGTTAGTCTATTTGCGGAGTACGTACTATCACCTACCAAAGTGTGTACAGTTGTTTTAAATAAATTATGTATTTTTTTGCAAATAAACATTTAAAAATTCCATATTTCGAAAACCAATGAGTATTGGACCTAAATGTATTAGAATTTTTTTCTTTTTTTCATCTCTACTATCACTTACCAAAGTGTGTAAAGTTTTTTATTAACACCCTGTATAATGCTATAATAAAAGAATACGGTAAAGAAAAATAAAAAAATTATAATCATTTTCATCTATAATTTATTTTTTTGGTAATAAGAAAAAATCAAAGATGACAATAATTCAGAGCTGGGTTAAGTACTTCTAAAAAGTACTTAAGTATTAAGTACCAGTACTTTTATAAAATGCACTTAAAGTATTAAGTACCAGTACTACTTTAAGTACTCTAAGTACTTTATAAAAAGTATTTAGAGTACTTTCTGCGAACATAAAAAAATGGTTTAAATTTAGTGACAAAAATTGATATATAGCAATAAAATTCTATTCAAAATAACTCTTTTTAATAAAATTTTTTTTTTTTTTAACAAATAATGTTAAAAATAACGATTTTTTTGCAATAAACCATAATTTTTTCATGTCTGTGGTATGGGATAAATCAACAAAATTTATAGTTATAATTGTAAACTTTTATAGATTAACATTACCATAATACATATACAACAAAGTTATAAAGAAATACATAATTTTAAAGTTAAATTTTTTGTTAAGTTTTAAGTAAATTTTAACATAAATAAAATATAATTTTCTAATTTATTTTTTCCAAAAATTTTTTTAATTAAGCGGCTTGAATACTTTTAAAATTATATTTCGATGTTTGCTTTGAAAACAACTAATTTTTCAAAATTTAAGTGACTCAACTTTTGCCGATGAGGAGCATTGATTACGTATTCCAGCCAAAGAGAAAAGACGTTCAGTTCAACTGGACTGGAAGATGGGAGAAGCGTATTAAATTTTATAAATAATTTCAAAATATTCGGATATTCTTGTAAAATATTAATCTGTTTTTTAGCCATCCAAATATTTAAAATAATAATTAATAAGAATTAAAACAATATTGCACAAAAATTGTACGTTTCTATGTTTTTTAAAATTTTTGAAACAAAAAAATTGTTGTTTTTAATGTTTAAATGAAGAGTGATCTGTACTAAATTACTTCCCATATTTTACAAATGAAATTATAACAAAATACACAATTAATTTGTTTTAATAATTAATATTTATTTAAACATGCAATTAATTTTTTTCTTAAAGTATTAGTTATTCGATCTATACATAATATATAAGTAACTATGAAGTGAATAAAGCAACAAACATTGATGCGGCATTAACTGCAGTAGACGCAAGTGCGTCAGTCAAAACAATGTATATGGGTTTACGTAAGAATACTCACTTGTTTTATCCGATATCTTTAGAAAAATAATGCAGAATTTATCTGTCAATAAATATTAGTTCTGAAGTATTACACAAACTGTATCGCACACGATTGCAAAACCTTTAATATATTTCAAATATTTGAAATGAATATTCAGAATCAGTATTTTTTAAATATTCTAAATACTTACATGTACTTTAAGTACTTTTACGTACTTTAAGTATTGTTATGTACATTTAGTACTTTTATGTACTTTAAATACTATTATGTTTTTTAAGTACCACAAATGTACTTAAGTATTAAGTACATATGAAAAAACTTTAAGTACAAGTATTAAGTATCACATTTGAAAAGTACTTAAAGTAAAGTACTCTAAGTACTAAATACTTAAAGTACGTAATTAGAGTACTTTTACTTTAAGTACAACCCAGCTCTGTAATAATTATAATTTTTCCGATTTTGAAAAAAATTGTTGATATTACTACGGTTGTTTGATTATTTATAAAAAAATAAACATTTCACTTTTAATATAATTTTATTAAGAAAAGATAATCTATATAAAAGTTTTATATTTTTAATAACAGTTGGTTTACATATTCATAACTTTAACAATGACAAATTCACTATATTAACCAAAAAATACATTTAATTTATTCATTGTTACCCTAAAGAAGCCAGAAATTAAATTTATAATATTGGCTGGAATACAGAGAAAATCAAAATCATGATTTGGAATGAGAGTAAAAGTACGTTGAAACTGCAGTGGAAAGCATACTATATGTATGATTTAAAACAAATTTTTAGTATAGTTTTTTCTTTATGCATAATAATTAATTATAAATGTAATTTCTGAATTATACTGCCCACTTTTGATGAAAAAATATAAAAATATTATTCGTGTTTCTTAGTATTTATATGATAATATTAAAGTGGTCTATATATGGGTTTACACATATAGTTTTAATTATATTTCATTTTAAATATATATAGTAAGTTGTAAAATTTTTATTAACGGGATTACGGTATGTCAGGAAAGTTTAAGAATTAGCGAACATTACAATTAATTCTATTTATTATTAGACCAATATTTCGCCACTAGATTGTTGGCTTCATCAGGGTGAACACTGTAATTTAGCATATAAACACAATATAATTAGAATCCATATAATATAGGAAGTTTTACAAACAAAAAGTTATATTATATACAATGAGACTTACATGTAAGAATTAAAAGTATATTGTTGTTAGAATATGCAGTTGGTGTTGTCAAAAAATAATAAAATTGTGATTTTGTATTCATTGAATAACATAATAAATAAATGTTAAAAATTGTTCGTAAACGTGTAATCTTTTTTAAACACTGGACCAACTTCGTACAAAAATGTTTAGTTAATTGCATAAAAAAACACAAATAATAATTATTTTGTTATCAGTTTTAAAACTAGCTATTTTATTAATGTCGAAATATCTTTAAAAATTAAATTAATTTGTTATTGTATAAAATTTTTTTGTTATTCTCAATAAGAATCACGAAAAAAAAAAACACCACTACAGAAAAGATAAAATTGAGAAAATTTCAGATACTCAATCACAAAATGGTGGTAATTATTTAATTTTATATTTTATATTTTATATTATATTATATTATATTTTATATTATATTATATTATATTATATTATATTATATTATATTATATTATATTTTATATTTATATTTATATTTATATTTATATTTATATTTATATTTATATTTATATTTATATTTATATTTATATTTATATTTATATTTATATTTATATTTATATTTATATTTATATTTATATTTATATTTATATTTATATTTATATTTATATTTATATTTATATTTATATTTATATTTATATTTATATTTATATTTATATTTATATTTATATTTATATTTATATTTATATTTATATTTATATTTATATTTATATTTATATTTATATTTATATTTATATTTATATTTATATTTATATTTATATTTATATTTATATTTATATTTATATTTATATTTATATTTATATTTATATTTATATTTATATTTATATTTATATTTATATTTATATTTATATTTATATTTATATTTATATTTATATTTATATTTATATTTATATTTATATTTATATTTATATTTATATTTATATTTATATTTATATTTATATTTATATTTATATTTATATTTATATTTATATTTATATTTATATTTATATTTATATTTATATTTATATTTATATTTATATTTATATTTATATTTATATTTATATTTATATTTATATTTATATTTATATTTATATTTATATTTATATTTATATTTATATTTATATTTATATTTATATTTATATTTATATTTATATTTATATTTATATTTATATTTATATTTATATTTATATTTATATTTATATTTATATTTATATTTATATTTATATTTATATTTATATTTATATTTATATTTATATTTATATTTATATTTATATTTATATTTATATTTATATTTATATTTATATTTATATTTATATTTATATTTATATTTATATTTATATTTATATTTATATTTATATTTATATTTATATTTATATTTATATTTATATTTATATTTATATTTATATTTATATTTATATTTATATTTATATTTATATTTATATTTATATTTATATTTATATTTATATTTATATTTATATTTATATTTATATTTATATTTATATTTATATTTTATATTTTTGCTAATTAACTTGTATTAATTGGTTTCAATTAACAATTAATTTTTATCATACTGAAAATATTTAAACAAATTATTATTATTATTTTAAATACATAATTCAGTATTAAAACTTGGTTACAAATAGTTATTAGAATTTAAATTAAGCATTTAAAATTGTGCTATTATTTTCCTAAACCAATAGAAAGAAAGAAAACTTTTTTTTTTTGAATAAAAAAACAAAGATATTTTAATTTTACAATGTTTCATTCTGATCCAACGTTGTTAAGTTGGCATATATTATTAATGAGTTCCTGATGTCACTTTTGTTGTTAATAACCTTACTTTTGTTTCTGTATATATGATATGACTCTAAGGTGAGACGCTTGTGATAATTGTTTTCTCTTTCTAATATTAATGGATTATCATAATCAGCTCGATGTTTTGATTTACGTATATGTGTGGCTAATGTGCACGATTTATTAGGTTTACCTTCATCACTTTTGTGTTGATTCAAACGATGTTTGAGATTTTGAGATGATGTTCCAATGTAAAATCTGTTGCAAGAGCATTGGATAGCATACACCGTGTCAGTCATATTTGCAATTGGTATCCGCTCTTTGACTTTTGAATGCAGGTTAGAAATTGTTTTTTTGTTTTTTAGTGATATTTTTAGTTCTTTGTCTTTTCTGAATAATGCAATGATTTTGTTTGACAGCTGATCGACATTTGTAAGTGACACATACCTAATGTTATCATCATTTGACAATTGATTGCTGTTGGATCGAGGTGTGGTAATCCTGTTGTTAAACAATAAGGTACAACACCCCGAACTAATCATCATCTCGGCAGATAAAGGAAACGTCACAGTCGCAATGGATAAGAATACATACAGTACGATGAGCCACGAACTATTAAATGATAATAAGTACTACAAAAAAGTCAAAACGGATATGACTAATTCCACTCAATTGAAAAGTAATAAGATTGTAAAAAACCTAAAAAAAAAACAGTATATTACAGATACAGAAGCAAAAAATTTAACCAATTACAACAGCACAGTTGCCAGATTTTATGCCTTACCTAAGATACATAAACAAATTTTAGCTTTACGACCCATAATATCCAACATCAATGCTCCCACAGTTCCACTGTGTAACTTGATCACAAAGATTTTGACAAACGCATATGACCAGAACAATGATTACTACATCAAGGATTCTTTTCAATTGGCACAACGACTGCAAGATAAACAAATTCCTAATGATTATGTTCTAATCAGTCTCGACGTAGTAAGACTTTTCACCAACATTGATTTAAACATTACCATCACAGCTATTCGGATTAAATGGGACACGATCAGTCTTCACACGAATATACCAATCGAGGAATTTCTCAATATTGTTACTTTCATCTACAATTCCAATGTCTTTGGATTTGATGGTGAATTCTACCAACAACAACTTGGCTGTGCTATGGGTTCCATAATAAGTCCGATCATTGCACAATATGTAATGGATTTAGTATTAGATGTATGCATTCCAAAATTAACTTTCAACCTTCCATTTATGTATAAATATGTTGATGACATCATAACAGCAATTCCTAGAACAGGTGATGAACAAATCTGTAATGTTTTTAACAAATATAACAGCAACATACAATTTACGATCGAATACGAAACGGACAATTTGGTACCATTTCTAAACACTAAAATTACAAGAACTAATGATCAAATGATCAAACTTGATTGGTACAGAAAATCCATACATTCTGGTCGTTCTTTGCATTATAGATCTAATCACAGCAACTCCATCAAAACGAATTTTATCATAAATCTGAAAAATAGAATTAGAACAATCAGTCACAACTCAGTAGTACAAAAACGTTTAAAAGAAGCTGAACAATTACTTTTACAAAACGGCTATCCGCAGAAAATGATTCGTACCTTATTGTTCAACAACAGGATTACCACACTTCGATCAAACATTAATCAAGTGCCAAATGATGACAACATTAGGTATGTGTCACTTACAAATGTCGATCAGCTGTCAAACAAAATCATTGCATTATTCAGAAAAGACAAAGAACTAAAAATATCACTAAAAAACAAAAAAACAATTTCTAACCTGCATTCAAAAGTCAAAGAGCGGATACCAATTGCAAATATGACTGACACGGTGTATGCTATCCAATGCTCTTGCAACAGATTTTACATTGGAACATCATCTCAAAATCTCAAACATCGTTTGAATCAACACAAAAGTGATGAAGGTAAACCTAATAAATCGTGCACATTAGCCACACATATACGTAAATCAAAACATCGAGCTGATTATGATAATCCATTAATATTAGAAAGAGAAAACAATTATCACAAGCGTCTCACCTTAGAGTCATATCATATATACAGAAACAAAAGTAAGGTTATTAACAACAAAAGTGACATCAGGAACTCATTAATAATATATGCCAACTTAACAACGTTGGATCAGAATGAAACATTGTAAAATTAAAATATCTTTGTTTTTTTATTCAAAAAAAAAAGTTTTCTTTCTTTCTATTGGTTTAGGAAAATAATAGCACAATTTTAAATGCTTAATTTAAATTCTAATAACTATTTGTAACCAAGTTTTAATACTGAATTATGTATTTAAAATAATAATAATAATTTGTTTAAATATTTTCAGTATGATAAAAATTAATTATTAATTGGAACCAATTAATACAAGTCAATTAGCCAAAATAGAATTTTCTAGAAATTTCGACGTATCTGTGTTGGCGAATATAAAATTAAATAATTACCACCATTTTGTGATTGAGTATCTCAAATTTTCTCAATTTTATCTTTTCTGTAGTGGTGTTTTTTTTTTTCGTGATTTTTATTGAGAATAACAAAAAAAATTTATACAATAACAAATTAATTTAATTTTTAAAGATATTTAGAGGTTAATAAAATAGCTAGTTTTAAAACTGATAACAAAATAATTATTATTTGTGTTTTTTTATGCAATTAACTAAACATTTTTGTACGAAGTTGGTCCAGTGTTTAAAAAAGATTACACGTTTACGAACAATTTTTAACATTTATTTATTATGTTATTTAATGAATACAAACTCACACTTTTATTATTTTTTGACAACAACAACTGCATATTCTAACAACAATATACTTTTAATTCTTACATGTAAGTCTCATTGTATATAATATAACTTTTTGTTTGTAAAACTTCCTATATTATATAGATTCTAATTATATTGTATTTATATGCTAAATTACAGTGTTCACCCTGATAAAGCCAACAATCTAGTGGCAAAATATTGGTCTAATAATAAATAGAATTAATTGTAATGTTCGCTAATTCTTAAACTTTCCTGACATACCGTAATCCCGTTAATAAAAATTTTACAACATATTATCACGGTAGCAACTCATATTTTACTATATATATATATATATATATATATATATATATATATATATATATATATATATATATATATATATATGTGTGTGAGTATATATATATATATATATATATATATATATATATATATATAGGTATATGTACATTTACGTGCATTGAATGTTAATAAAAGTAAGTTAATTAATTTTAGATTGATATAAATGAAACAATATTTTTTGAATCGCAACTACAAGTAGAGAAAGAATTAAAATATCAGATTGAGGTCAGGGATATCATTCTTACTGTCGGAGAGAATAAATATGGTAATATTTGTATAATTTTGTTTTAATAATTTTTTTGACAGCAATGCATTCTTAGATGTGTCATTTTGTTTTCAGGTCCTTTGCCAATGTTCAGTCAAGATCTCGCATTTACATTAGGAAGACCTAAAAGCATGAATTATGCTAGTGCTGGTAGATTAACATTTACTAATTTACAACGTTCTTTAAAAATTAATTTTATATTTGAATTAACTAGTTGTTTTCGAAAGCAATCGGTAAGTATAGAAAGTATAGAAAAAATGTTATACAGCATGATTTTATTTTTTATATTGAAACAAGGATATATCTCAAGAACGGTGTCTGAACACAACGCTAACTAAACAAAGCGTCGAACGGGGGGACACTACGCCGACTGCTTATTTCGGACACTATGCCGACCGTGGACAGAACGCCGACCGTAAACAAAACGCCAACTATTTACCGGGGACACAATGCCGACCATGGACACTACGCCGACCGTGAACACAACGCCGACTGCATATCTCAGACACCACGTCAGCCATGGACAAAATGTCGAACACCGACCGAAACCACTACGCCGACCGTGAACACAAGGTTGACCACCTACTAGGGGCACTACAATGACCGTGGACCCAACGCCGACCGCTTACTAAAGACACAACGTCAACCAGAGACACTATGTTGACCGTTCGTTTGCATATGTGCAAGCTAATCGTTAAATATATACAAAAGTTTAACGCTTACACAAGTCAAGCTTGGGACTTCGTTTACACGCGCAAAATATCTAAGCAACAAAATTTTTCATTCAAACTCAAAGTTTTGGCTTGTACAAGCGTATATTATATATTCAACGAATGTCTTGTTCAAATGCAAATGAAGGGTAGTCGGCCTAGTGTCCCCTGGGCGGCGTTGTGTCCACAGTCGGCATAGTGGCCGGGGTAAGCAGTCGGCGTGTATGTTTGCTAATAGACGTTCGATAAGTAGTTGGAGTGGTATGATTGAGAAAGAGAGAAAGAGAGAGGCTTGCGCGTACAAAAGTTTCCAAGTATTAGAAGGACTAAAGGAGCATGTATGACAGAGTGTCAGTATGAATGTGGATAAATCCAAAGTTGCTTATCTGGATAGGAATGTTTGGAAGAAACTGATTTTCGGATATTGGAAAGAGTTTGTGCCTTAATCTTTTGAATACATTGCGCGGTTTTATGTGTATGGATATACCTATGTATTAATAAAAAATATTTTTTTATTACAGCTCCCTCTTTTTATCACATTTAGAGCTGTATACCATAGTCTTAATATATATACGGCATACACAGCTTACGAAAAATGGTTGATAGGAGAACATAAAAAGGATTTGGAATTATATGGCGTACCATACAATGCACGACAATTGTTCTGGATCAATTGGGCTCAGCTCAATTGTGAAAAGACTAATCTAAAAGATAAACAACATTTTAGTGCTTACAAAGTTAACTTACCTCTAAGAAATTCAATAAAATTTAGTCAAGATTTTCATTGTCCATATGATACGCAAATGAATCCAAAAGAGAAATGCCAATGTCTACCTGGAGTTGACTGTTAAGAGGGTTCACTTGCATGCACAAAGTTTCTCAGGGCTCGGTAAGTGAGAGGGGAGGTAGTCTAGAGGCGGAACGATTCGAATTTTCCCACTACCAAATTTACTAAATTGTTTTTAAAATAGGCGTGTCTATATCAGTTACTATTTAACTGGCGTAGGGATAATATCGTTCTTTTTTATATAAATGCATTTACAGTATATCGAGTATTTACAAATATGAAATTCAATGCTACATTGTGTATATACATAATCATACCTTCTTGTACATTGGTCACAATAGAATATGATTGCATATTCAAATTTCCGATCAAATTAGTTCTTCAAATGTTTAAATAAAGGCGAATTTAAAAATTCAGAAAATAAAAAAATTCTAGCCACCATATTTTTTTTTTTTAATTAATTAATTTAAAAACATCATTTTATTGCAACTATGTCTATTTATTATAAAACATATATTTTCGTTAATTAAAACTTATTATATATTTTTCGGTAATGGAATTTGTAATTTATTTAAACTATTTAAATTATTTAGAAATTTTGTTTAAAATAAATTATTGAACAAATTTAAAATAACTGAAAAATTAATTAATTCGACTAAGTTACATTTTAATTTTTTAAATAAACTCAATGCATATTAATTTATAAAATATAAATTTGTAATTTCAAGGTCAAATTTGAATTTGTCTTGTCATAGTACATAATGGGCATCTCAGAAGCGATAACCGTTTTTGTGTAGATACTTACCGGATAATAGTAGGTTTATCTTTGTCTTACGCATAATGGTTGGTACTACAAGCTCAGTTTTTGTGTAATGTTACAGAACTGTTTAGGCAATCCTAAAAATTTGTTCAAATATTTTTGGCGGTTCAGATGCGCGAGAGACTTACGTGGTAGATAGGGTTTATTTTATACATTCAAAATAAGTTAACTTATTATATAAAGTTTTTTTTTAATTTTTTACATAATTATTTTTTACAATCACGCCATGTACCCAAAAGAGTATGGCACAAACTCTCCACTGTGACAAAATTATTTTTCGCCAAATAGTTCTATCTAGACAAGTAAGTTTTGCTTCATTCATATTCATGATACTTTTATCCTATCTACCACTTAAGTCTTTCGGTTCAAGAATTTTGGAACAAAATAATATTTCCTAAAACAGCTCTCTTACTATACACGAAAACGGAACTCGCATTACCAATATATGTTGCATGATGTCATATTTACAAGGTGTATGGTGGCACTCAAGGCCGGATTAACACTATGAGCACAAAAAATTTTGGGGGGGCCTCCCCCCCTCTTTTAGACATCGAGGTCAATTTGACCTCGTGCCGACTTCTGGCACACGGTGGTCGGAACCGTTCTAGGCCCCACCACCGGGCTCAAATTTCTACCTCGGTTGCCGCTGAACCTTCAAAAACAATAGCTGCTACTGCAACTCAGTTTTTCGATAATTAAATTTAATTGTATAGTTCTGCTCAAATCACTACCAATCATGCTGAACCAGATAATAATTTTTCAAAAATATTCAGTAAAACAAAAATTAAAAAAAAAAATTCATATACATATATATATATATATATATATATATATATATATATATATATATATATAATTTAAATTTTATTATAGTAAATACATATTTTTCAATTGTTAAATTTGATAACTTTAAAATGCAAAAATTATTTTCAAATTTTCAGAAATTTATGCCCGGTATTATAAAGGACTGAATAAATTTACTTCCCAAATAAATCGATTTATTCGGTAGATTTCTGTATTATAAATGAAAAATAAATTTAGTTGTCGAATAAATCTAGTAAATAAACTGATAAATTTTATTTGGTCGAAATACATGAAAATAAATTTTATTCTCTTGAATAAATCAGTTGACTGGTTATATTTTTGTAAGTTTTAGGTTATAATAGAAAAATATATGTAAAAATAAAAGTATATACTTAAAATATAATTAAGATTTTATTTTTATTTATTAATATAGGTATGTCATTATATATTAATTTGTATTATTTTAAACAATTTTAAAATAAATGTATTCTCAATTAAACATTGAAATGCGACAGAGAAAATAAAATATATCTAATATATAATTTTAATGATTTTAAAGAAAATGTCTAGATCGTCTGAAACAATGGTGAAATATTTAGGAATAGAAAAGGATGGTTCTCAATCAACGTACAAATGGTATGTAAAGCCAAGTTAAAAATATGGGACGTTGTAGCGAAGTGGCCAGGTTCTGCTCACAATAACCACATATTCAATAATTTGTTATTAAGAGCTCAATTCGAAAATAATGAATTTGAGACTAAATATCTACTAGGCGACATTTTTTCTTTATACATTCGTATAATAATTTTAGTTGGCTGCCACTACGATTGCCTGTTTGGGAACAAGCGCTGTATTTTATGGCAACTTTGTCCTATTCCTCATTTTTATTTTTTACAGTATACATATCTGTTTTTTTATTTTCAATAATATCAATATAATGTTTTAATATTTGTATTAAATTTTCTTTGTCTTGTTCTGTGTAATTTTTACCCCGTTCGCGTTTTTTACTCATATTTATGTCGTTTATTTCGTAATAGTACTCTGACATTTCCAAATATACATAACCATAACCTCAATAACACAATTTACTTACAGAATGAGTTTTGTCTCATGCAGGCAGTGTTACCAAATATTCGATCGAGTAGTAAAAAAATAAATTCAACTGACAAAGAATTAAAAAATTCATTTTATTTTTATATCACCAAAACAAAATTTATATTACATACATACATACATACATACACAATCACGCCATGTACCCAAAAGAGTGTGGCACAAACTCTTTTCATCATTCCGAAATCAGTCGCCTCCAAACATTCCTATCCAAACAAGCAACTTTCGCTTCATCCACATTCATAATTCCTCTCATACATGTTCTTTTATTCCTACTACTTGGAAACTTTCGCTCACGCAAAACACTCTCAAACACACCATTCCAACTACTCATCGGACGTCCACGCAAACGTATACCATCAAAATCATTCAAATAAATCTTTTTAACCAGACGTTCATTAGACATTTGCTCAACATGTCCGAACCATCTTAACCGACTAACACCAACATTTGTTAAAACATTTTTTTCAATTTCACACTCATCATACACTAATCTGTTTCGTACCCGATCTCTCCTATTCTCACCACATACCCCACGTAAAAATCTCAATTCCAGGGCAGTTATTTTCCGTTTATGCTTTTGCAACCAAACCCAACATTCACTACCATACATCAACGTAGGCACCACAACTGCATTGTATATACCCAAACGGGCTTCTTTGGAAACATTTACATTCCTAGAAAAAGTTTCCAAAGCACCCAAAACCTTACAACCAGCATTTACTCTCCTTTCAATTTCACGATCAAAACGGCCATCTCTAGATAGCAAACTACCCAAATACACAAATTCATCTACCTGCTCTAAACGTGCACCATCAATATATACATTACATTCAGTCATCAAGTCAGCCTATCTTTACCAACAAAATTAATTTTATCAATTATCCTTCTCAGTTGTTCTTCAGATTCAGCCAAAACAACCACGTCATCAGCATACGCTAAAGCAGGTACAACACAATCAACTATTTGTATACCAAGAAGAACATCCATATATAAATTAAATAGCCAAGGAGACATTACACAGCCCTGTTTCACGCCAACATCTATACGAAACCAATCACTTAAACAACCATCAACTCGTACAGCAGCTTCACTTCCATCATACAGAGCTTGAATTGCTTCTAAAAGATTACCATTAACACCGTACTCGCAAAGCACATCCCACAAGATTTCCCGAAGAACACTGTCATAAGCTTTCCTTAAATCGAAAAAGTCACAGAACACTTTTTTCTTTTTGTCAAGTGACTTTTCGACAATCATACGAAGAGCAAACAATTGATCCACACATCCTCTGGCAAAAATCCACCCTGCACGTCATTAATTTTTGAAATAGTTAGTGCTCTAACTTTATAAATTAATATTTTACCAAATAATTTACCGGGAACACTCAGAAGACTAATCGCTCGAAAATTAGTACATTCACTTGAACTGCCTTTACCTTTAAATAAAGGGCAAATAACAGCTCATTTCCAGTCATCAGGAACCACACAACGCTTTAAACATAAGCAAAATATGAAAACTAACCATTGAAACACTTTCTCACCCCCATACTTCAACATTTCATTAGTAATTCCATCCATACCGGGAGACTTACCACATTTTACACGCATTAAAGCATCACTCACATCACTTTTATTAATGTCATATTCAACCTCACTTTGATTCAAAATTACAGAAACATAATTCATTGCCTCATTATTTTCACTACCATATAAATCTTTAAAAAATTCACACCACCTATTTCTTACATCCAATTCATCCCACAACAAATCACCCCTTGCACTTTTAATCGCCTAAACGGTTTTCACACTACCACCTTTCATTCTCTTCACTTTCTGCCAAAACTGTCGCCTATTCATACCGAAATCAGTCGTCAACCTGTCACTCATTTTCTCTTCCATTTCTTTTTTCCAATTATTTACTAGTCTTTTAACACATTTATCTTTTTCCTTGTATTCACGATAACGTTCATCACATAAACTACCAGGTAAATTTTTTATACACAAAAAATTCAAATAAGTTTCCTTTTTCTAAGAAACTGATCGACAAATCGACAAATACCTTTTAAAATTAAACATTTTGAGTAATCCTGTATATAGATATTCCTACACATAAATTTTATATAGTATTTCTTTTATTGACTATTTTCAGCTCCATATGATAATTAAAAGTTATTCAAAATATGTAAGTGTTAAAAAAAATTGGTTAAAGATTGTACACTTCTAATAAAAAGTACCTGTCAAAAGTGCATGTTAAAATTTATATTTTTGGTTCTATCTAATGATCTGCGTATTTTTTTGTTTAAGAAGCAAAAGCAATATTATATTGCTCCTTTAATGCAAAATTTTTATATAATTTAACCAACTTTCTGGTTTTTAGAGTTCTTAAAATATATTTGATGAGCTAGTTATTTTGTAACAAAGGAATACCGTGTGTAAACTTGTGAGATTTTGACAAGCAACTGCATACATATTAACAATAATACTTACGTAAATAATAAATTATGATGTTGCACATATTCAATTATTGTTTTCATATCATCAGTGTTATTTCGATTGTTGCTTCTTCCAATATTTTCAAGTCTATGTTTTAATAATTTTAATTGCGCTAAACCGTTACCAATAAATAATATTGAGATTACATCAAGTTTATTAAGAAAGAAAAATGTAAGAGGAAACACAATTATTATTTGTGTAACCAATATTTCATAAAAATAATTATTTCTAACATGTTCCGGTAACCATAAGTTCATAATAAAATGTCTAGATGAAGTACTTGTTATATAACATATAATTAATGTAATTATTATTAAATAATTGTAAAACATTGCAGCAGTGTAGCTATATTTATAAACATTTTGAACGTCTTTTTTTGATGTATCTTTCCAAAAATCTTTATATACGTTATCAATCATAGCTGACAAGACGTCCTTCTTAAAAACAAGTGTAGCAACTTTTGTTATTAACTAAAACAAAATATTTTTTTTACTATACTTTTATTTATTTATAAATATTTTAAAAAAAATATGTTTCCTAATGCATTGACATTTTAAATTTTAATATACGAAGAGTGTTCAATAAAAACTATTTTTTTTTTTTTTTGAGAACAAAAAACTAAATTTTACAAATCGGCGGCAATAATATATTTATATATATATGCATTGAATTTTAATGGGAAAGTAGTCAAAAGTTTAAATGTTCGAATCAAACTCTCATTTAAGATTTTGTGTCAAGCTTTCGGTGAAAATTTTCTATCTTCTTCAGGACCTACAATTAATTAATTTATATACAAACAGTATATTAAGCAGTATTTTACAAGGAAGACTTCATATTATAACTCACATGGTACAGAATGGTACAGCAATTATAAGTCAATTGGTGAAGTGAATAATAAAATAAGATCAATAAACTAGAAATAATTAAGTTTGTCCTATAAAATCAATATCACCAAGTTATAACTAAATATAAAAATAAATAACAAATTAAAGTTTATTTATTTTTATATTTAATTACAATTTGGTGGTATTGATTTTAAAATTCTTACTTAGTTATTTTTAATTTATTGATCATTTTTTATTATCGACTTCACGAATTATATATTCTGCAAATATTTTATGATTTAATTCTCTAAAGCATGTGCTGAAGAAGGTGGAAAATTACCACTGATAGTTTGACACAGAATCGTAAATGAGAGTTTAATTCGAATATCTTATCTTTTGGCTATCTCCCCATTAAAATTTAATATATATATATATATATATATATATATATATATATATATATATATATATATATATATATACTTATATATAGCCTATACCAAAATGATATTAGTATAATTACATTTTTAGTATTTAAACTATTGTAGTTATGAAAATAACTGCGAAATATTTGATTAAAGTTACCTAATCTTTTAACCTTTTAAAAACAGTCTTACTTATATGTATGTGTTATAAATACACA